>PVJL010005791.1:0-102633 GCA_004026885.1 Lyroderma lyra
GTTTATTTGGGGATGAGTGGGTTAGGGAGGGGAGAAAGGGGAGGGGGTGGGAGAGGAGGGGGGAAGCTAAATATAAGGTGATGGAAAGAGAAGTCACATTAGGTGGTGAACTTATTATACATCAAGTTGACAATGCACTGTAGAATTGTATGCCTGAAACCTATGTAATCCTTGCTAACAGATGTCACCCCAATAAAAAAAAATATTAAACGAAAAATAAATTGGACTCCATTAAACTAAAAATTTTTGCATCACAAGGGAAAGCATCAACAAAACAAAAAGACATTATACTGAAGGGAAGAAGATAATCACCAATCATCTGATAAGGAGTTAATTTCCAAAATACATAAAAACCTTATACAAATCAACTCCAAAACAATTTAATTAACAAATGGACAGAGGACCTGAATAAACATTTCTCCAAAGAGGACATACAGATGACCAATAGACATGAAAAGATGCTCAATGTCACTAATCATCAGAGAAATGCAAATAAAAAACAGAATGAGATATTACCTCACACCTGTCAGAATGACCATCATCGATAAGTCAACAAACAAATGTTGATGAGGATTTGGAGAGAAGAGAACTCTTGTGCACTGCTGGTGGGATTGCAAATCTGTACAGCCACTATGAAAAACAGTATGGAGTTTTCCTCAAAAAATTAAAAATAGAACTACTTATGACCTACAAATCCACTCCTGTGTATTTATCCAAAGAAATGTAAAACATTAATTTGAAAAGATATATGCACCATTATGTTTACTACAGAGCTATTAGCAATAGCCAAGAAATGCTCATAAACAGATGATTGGGTAAAGAAATTGTAGTACATACATACAAAGAAGTATTATGAATGAAATCTTGCCATTTGCAACACCTAAGTGACATTAAGTCAGAGAAAGATAAATGCCATATGATCTCACTTACATGTGAAATTTAAAGAAGAAAATAAAACAGGAACAAACTGTTGGTTAGTAGATGGGAGAAAAATTGGGAACTGGGTGAGAAAGGTGAAGGGATTAAGAAGTACAAATTTGTAGTTACAAAAGAGTCAGAGGGATATAAAGTACAGTATAGAAAATACAGTCAATTAATATTGTATAACCTATGTATAGTCTTAGATGGGTACTAGACTTATTGGGGTGGTGACTTCATAAATTATATAAATGCCAAACCACTACACTGTGCACCAGAAACTATATTAAATAAAATCATACTGAATGTCAACTATAATTTTAAAACAATCATGGGGATATAGGCCTATAGTACAGCATAGGGAATAGAGTCAATTCTATTTTAATAACTATGTACAGTGTCAGATGAGTAATAGACTTATTTGGAGGTGTATAAATGGATAATCACCATGTTGTTTTGTACACCTGAAACTAATTTTAAAAAGAAACAAAAATTAGTAATATATTGAAACTTGCTAAATTTTATAAAGAACATCTATAAAAACAAATAAACAAACAAACAAAAACCTATTTGTTGTAAAAGTCTGAAAGTGTTCCCCCTAAAAGCAGGAACAATCATAGAATATACAATTCCACATTGAAATGGATGCATTACACTGTAATAAGAAAGAAAAAATAAATTAACTGCATCCAAATTGAAAATAAGCTATCATATTGTTTTCCAAAACAGTTTTACCATTTATAGTTCTATTAGCTTTGTATGAGAGTTCCAGTTTTCAACAATCTTACCAAAATTTTGCCATTCTAATAAGTGTGTTGTGGCATTTCAAAAAAAAAGTTTTTAAATTGAGGTATATAAACACTTATTGGCCGTTACTATGCTCGTTTGCATTAGAAATATATTTTTGTACTTACATTTCTTATTCATCAAAATCCTGAAGAACCAAGTATTGTATGTATACAGCAGTCTCTTTAAAGAGCCAATCAATGCTTATTTAATTTATTCATATAACATCTCTCATGTACACCTAATATTTGAGTTATGTTTAGGTTTAAGTATCATTTACTGATTATCATTTGAGAGAATTATTATTTCAAATTATAGTATATGAAAACTAATTACAATTGCTATGTTTTAAGTAGCTGACTTTGAGCAACACATATTGGTGCCAATTCTTAATACGTGGAGTCAAATTATAGGGGTTATTATATTTCACCACATGATTCAGAATAATAGTCCTTTTTAAATGTAGACATTCCTTAGAATTTCTTTCAAATGTAAATTAAAATGATAAAAATATAGTAACAAAATTAGCCCAAAACTTAAAAATTCAATGTATGCATTAGTAATTTAACTGAGAGTATTAGTTTCTAAAATGACTCATTCATACAAATATATAAGAAAAAGTTTAAATTATTTAGTATGGTTCCATAACACATAAAGGATGATTAGTTGACTATAAAACAAGTAAATTTTATATTATACATAAAATAAATGAATAAGACAATGGTGGCATAGCAATTTCTTTTGCTCACCCCTGTCCAGAAAACATCAATTTGTACAACTATCCTGGGCACACACACAAAAAAACTTTCATAAGAATCAAGGATCCAGGTGAGAGATTACAACACCTAGGTAAAGCACAGAAATAAAAAAGACCCATAGAGTAAGACTGGAACAATAATTTCATATTTCCCATGTCACCCTGTCCTTAGTTCTAGAAAACTCATTAGCGAGAGACAGAAACATTTTCTATAAAGTGAGTGCCAAACTTCACAGCAGATCCCAGAGCTAACCTGCTTCTGGATCTGTTGACCCTTGAGTCCTTGGGTGGCTCCCTGCAGGCTCCAAGAGCCCCAGGCATATCCCATTGCCCAAGGCAACTTACTTGGCAGACCTCCAGTCAAAAAACAATAAGATGGCATTAGTAAATCTTTACCTATAGATAATTACTTTAAATGTAAATGGACTATATTCACTAATTAAAAGACATAGAGTGGCTAAATGGATAAAAAACAAACAACAACAAAATAACAAAAACCAAGACACAACTATATGCTGCCTACGAGTGACTTACTTCAGCCTTAAGGACACACACAGGCTAAAAGTGAAGATAAGGAGTAAGCTATCCCATGCAATTGGAAAGTAAAAGAGAACAGGGGCAGCTATACCTATATATAAGAAAAAATAGACTTCAAGTAGAAAATCATAACAAGACACAAAGAAGGCCATTTTACAAATTAAAGGATCTATTCACCAGTATGATACCACAATCTTAAATAAATATTTACCCAATATTGAAGCACATAAATATATTAAGCAAATACTAATATTAATACATCAGAATGGAGAAATATAACAATACAATATTGGTAAGGGACTTAAATACATTTATATCAATAATGGATATATCATCTACATAAAATCAATAAGAAAACACTGGGCCTAAACTAGAACCTACAACAAATGGAACTAACAGACATATACATAAAATTGCACTCAACATCAACAGCATACACATTCTTCCCAAGCATGCAGAATTTTTCATGTACATCATACCTTAAGTAACAAAAAATGTCTTAGCAAATGTAGGAAGATTGAAATCATATCGAGTATCTTTTGTGACCACAGGAAAAAGAAACCCCAGAAAATTTCACAAATGTGTGGAAATTGAACCACATGGTCCTGAACAACAAATGGGTCAAAAAATAAATAAAAGAAATTTTAAAACATTTTGAAATAAATGAAAATGGAAACATATAAAAACATATGTGATCCAGGAAAAGCAGTTTATGCGGAAAGTTAATGCTTACATTAAGAGGAATGAAAGATCCTAAATAACTTAAATTTATACCTCAAGGAATTAGAGAAAAACAAAAAAAGAACAATTCACATCCAAATTCAGTACAAGGAAGAAAAAGGAGAAAAAAAAGTCTAAAGTTAGTAGAAAGAGAAAAATGACAAAGGTTAGGGCTGAAATCAATAGTGACTAACAAGATGATAGAAAAGATCAATAGTACTAAAAGGTGTTTTTTAAAAGGTCAAAATGTTAACAAACCCTTAGTTAGACTAAGAAAAAAGATAAAACTCAAATCAGAAATGAAAGAGGAGACATTATAATTAACACAGAAATATAAGAACCATAAACTCCTATAAACAGTTATAGGGCCAACAAATTGGATAATCTACAGAGAAATGGATAAATTCCTAGACACATACAGCCTACCAACACTGAATCATAAAGAAATGGAAAATCTGAATAGATCAATAATGAGTGAGGGAATTGAAAGAGTAATCAAAAACTTGTTTGCTGCTGGGCAGTGAGGGCTGTTAGAACAAAGGCGTCACACTTCTATATTCAATCTTTGCTCAAGCTCCTGCTTTTATTAGTTCCAATATATACCCACAAGTAGAAATGAATGCATCCATTTTCAAAATAAATTATTATTTGATTAGCGCATATTGCTGATTTGAACAAAATTGGAGTACTTTATTAAGAAAAATTAAGGTAATTACTGACAGCCCTAGAAACCATTCCTCTAATTCTTAAAATATTTTAGATATTTTAAATGTTATTAAAAGCAACTAGAATTTTATATTAAATAATTTTACTTTTCTTAATAAAATATTTTCCGCATTTGTTCATTTATGTCAAAGGACTATAAAAATAAATCAGTAACTCTCAAGTGATTAAACATTTCTGAAATATGTACGTTTTCATTGACTACACAAATATTTTTTCTTGTGTCAAATAATTTTATAAGAAAAAATTCAGCAACCAAATAACGTCATTGCTAATGTACCTTAATCTGTATTCTATTTGATGATACTTAGTTGAGCACAAAAACCATGCAATATATTCCTAAACTAAATACATGACACTCATTATTTTTCTAAAAATTATCCTGGGATTAATCATTTCATAAGCCCATAATGGTTTGGTCAGTGTAATATTAGGTATACTGTACAATTTAATTTGAATACATTTGTGGATGATACCAGTTATGGAGACTATTGGTTATACACACAAGTCATTCAAAAATGGTACTGGTAAATTTTAGGCATAAAATATATTAGAAAATATTAGTATTTATCACAATAATATTTACACTATATTTTTAAAATAGCAAATATTTAAGTGGCTAGAACTCCAGAAGAGAAGATATTAATAGTTAAAAAGGAGAAATGTCTCCATTCATATTAGTTTTCTGTCACAGAGTTAGCCTTAAAATTTGTGTTTATTATTAAAAATGTAATGATGCCCATTATAAAGAATTAAGAAATAAAGTATGGGGAACAAAATTCATGTGGTTAATACTTCTCTAAAGCATCACCCTTAACATATTCATGTTTACATTCCCCTTTGCTTATAGATATATGTGTACATATAACTACAATTTTGCTGAACACTCATTATTTTCCTAAATTTTTTTGAAACAGCACAAGTGCTTTAACAGTCCCATGATATCCTATTACTAATTTTTATTCACTCATTTATTCATTAAACAATTTTGAATGCCTACCATATATCAAGAAATATATTCATGATAACATGGAGTATTGAGGAGAATAGGCCAGACTCTCCTGCTCATATAGCTTATATTTCAGTGGCAGGAGAGATATAATAAAGAATAAATACACGTATATTAATCTGATAATAGTAATAACAGTAATAAAGATAATGAAGATGAATAATATGATAGTAACTGAAGTACGCTGGATCTGAGGTAGCAATGTTTGGCATGTTCAAGGAACAAAAGGAGTATCAATTTGGCTGGAACTTAGTTACCAGGATTGAGGCAATGCGTTTAGTTGGGGCATTACTTCGAGTTTGCAAGTTAAAGTTTCAACTCAAGTGGAAATAGGGTTCATGAGGTAAGATGACCTTTGCTTATTAGAATACATAGCGTAGAAATTCAGACACTTAGTATTAGCTTATTCCTTGTAATTGGATATGTAGATTATTCTTAATTTTACATTAATGTTGAACTTCCTCAGATTTAAATCATTATCCGAGTTTCTGCTTAAGGTAAAATTCTATGATTAGAATTGCTGGGTCAAATGTTATAACCTTTTAACTATCCTGACACTTATGTTCAAATTTTTCTTTGTGTTCACTTACACTTTTCAATAGCAATGTGAGAAGAGCTCAATTCACTGACCTGGAACCATATTGTTATTTTTAGTATGCTAGTATACCTTGTTAAGTAAGTAACATAAAATTGGACCAGAATTTATTATTTCATGGTCATTCCATCCAAAACACTTTAAAGATATCAATGATACAGATATTAAACATGTTTATTTCCAAATGAAGCCTAACTTAAAAATGTGCTTATTAAATATTTGCTGAGTGAATGAAAAATATTATCTAAAGGGAAGGCAATAGAAGAAGTAATTTTTGGATCAAACATTTCTTATTTTTCTCATTCTTAACTCAAGTGTTAGCCATATAGAAATCCTAAAAGTTAACTCTCAGATATTTTAATTTCTCAGGTCTGTGAATATTCATTCGTTCCTACCCTGATATCAATACAAAAGAAAAAAACAAATTCCTTTTTATCCATATCACAAGTGATAATATACTTTTAATTTGGCTTTTAAAGAGTTTTTAAATGCTTTATAGGCTTTAAAATAACGTTGGATTTTATACCTGGTAAGGTATTGAGCATTCTTCATAAATTTGGAAAGATCACATTCTCTAATTTTGAGACTTTTTTACCTTAACTAACTCAAAAATTACAAAGAATTTTTGCATTGAGCAAGTGGTATGTGACCTCAAAAGTATGCCCTGAGCAAAAACAAAAACAAAACCAAAACCAAAACCAAAACCAAAACCAGAAAACCAAACAGGCATCGAAAGCTTTTGGTTGCTTTGTATAGAAGTGTTTCAGGAAAAGAATTTAGAATGACATAGACACATTATATCTGTGGTTGTCATGGGGAAGAGCATTTTCCATTTGTGTTATGTGGAAAAGGAAAGTTCCTAAACTGAAAGTTCAAAAATTAAAGTATCAACATTCAAATACATGGATACAAATAAATTGACAATAACATCAAGTTTCTTTTTCACAATTAATAGAAAACATACCTGGTAAAGGTCAGTTTGGGAATTACTCATCACATCTTTTCTTTTAGATATCAGGGCAGAGGAAAATAAAATAATTGACATCTAAAAAATTCTGTATTAGCAACATCTTTTTCACTCATTCTGCTTTATAATTCTATAGCTATTAACAAAATAATATATCCATTCATCATTACCTGATGTTTTAGTACAACAATGAAGAGATGGCTTTTTAAAAAACAGTCTTTCTGGGACAATGGATCAGATCTGAGAAGTATGAAAAGTTGACAGCAGAACGATAATTTTGGATTAGCTTCTTACCTAGTTGTACTGAATGCTCTTTATTGTGGCATATGTCACTATGGAACTCAGAAAAGATAAACTATTCTATCTTCTTCCAACAGACGATGAATCTACTTTTTTCTGACTTTAGATATCTATATAGTTACAGATATTTTGCCATATACCATTTGTTATAACTCTCAGTGGTGAATCTACTAAATTCCAGGGTATACACTAGTGTAACAAATAAAAGAAGAAGACTAAGCCAAGAGAGGACGAATGTACCACATTCAACATGTGGTGTATCTGAGGATGGATTCGGAAGCAGAAGCATCGGGAGTCAAAAACCAAGACTTGGTCCTAAGGTTTGTGAAAATAAAGACTTCACACCTTTCGAATACTAGTGATGAAATAAACATTGTGGGATTATGCATTAATTAGGAAAATAACCAGGAAATCAGTAAATGAATTAACAGAAGTCACATTAAAAGAAGTAACAAATAAAAAAGAAGATCAAGGGAGAGGAGGGAGGAGAAGCTAAATATAAGGTGATGGAAAGAGAACTCAAAATAAATAAATAAATAGAAAGAAGATCAATTTTTTTTAGTTAGTGTTATCAAGGGCAATAGTTTTAGAAAAAAATATTTGAAATAAAGAATAGATTTCTGAACTAGTAGTTAAAGTGACAAACTTTTATTTCAAAATGTTATTTTTCAGTTTCTGTGATCAAAATTGCTTTAATGAAACATCTCTATACCTACTGTCCTTTTGCTTTCAGATTTTTATAATGTACATAAGAAAACAAACAAAAAAAACTAGTTTCAAAGTGCTACACTCCACAAAGAACCATATTAAGTTTCACTGGAAAATTCTACCAAACATTCAAAAAGAGATGATTCTAGTATCACTTAAATTGGTACAAATTTTAAAAGGAAGAAGAAAACTTTCAGAACTTTTGGGTGAATGAAGATAATAATGTTATACCCAATCAAAATTACACATAAAAGTATAGACCAATATCACTTAATCACGTGTAATATATTTTTAGAAGAACCTAAATGCTCACTAAGACCATATATAGTGGTCAAGTAGGATTTATTCCAGAAATTCAAGAATAATTCAATATAGTATAACTATTACTATAATTCAGACAATAGAAATACAACTTTTAAAAAGTTTACTGTTTAACAAAATACCAATAAAATTAAAAAGAATTATAGTGACTATTTAACCTTGATAAAATCCACATACCTCCATTGGAAAGATAATATATGACATATTAGGAAATAATAGAACAATTCCCACTAAAATAAGGACAAGATCCAGTATCCCACAATTTAGCATTGAATTAGTTATTATTCAAAACAATAAGAAAAAAATAATTTGAGAAATAATTGGAAAAGAAGAATAAAACATTTAGTTTTCTAATTACATGATAGTGTGTCTGGAAAATTCAAGAGAAACTTGAAAAGAACTACTACAGAAAATGAAAACTAATACAAACATTTTAATAACCTATCAAAGTCTTAAAACTTAAAAAATTCAAAATCATATAAGTCAATCAATAATAAATAATATCTTGTTTTAAAAAATGGTAATAAAAGACAATATCTAGGATTACATGTGTAAAACCTATGAAGCAAAAAATATTTTAATACTTCAGAAAAACCCAAATATTTTTAGAAGATGGAAAGAAACTCCATTTTCCTGGCTATAACAATCAAACGTTGTAAAGATATCGGCACCCCACCAGGTAAAATATAAACTTAGCATGGTCCCAATAAAATTAGCAATAGACTTTCACTGGATGTAAACAGGTTAATTATGAAAGTAATATGGAAAAAAAATGAATATAACTCAACACCCTTAAAAAGAACATTAACCAGGCAGAGTACAATTGGCTCTAAAGTAAAAAGCCTTTTTCATATAAGCAATGTGCTATTTGTATATGAATAAGAAAGACCACTAGCACCAAAGAATAAAATTAGACCCAAGTATATATAGAAATATAGTGTAACATATGGTAAATTACAGTGGAAAAATAGAGTTTTGATTAATGTTTTTGAAGACAATTCAATAGTCATTAAAAATAAAAAGCTAACATTGAACCTGTTTGTACATCATAACTTTAACTAGGATAAACTCCAAATAGATCCAAAATATAAGTATTTAAAAAGAAATCATGGAAGTGCCAAAAGAAAACATTTATTAATTATAATCTTGAAATTGGAAAGTCTAAATGATAATGTCTCAAAATTCAGAAACAATAAAAGATGAAACACACATACACACCTTAAACTAAAACCAGAAGATACATAAAGCTTTTTATCATAAAGTTTAATTTCTGTTATCTTTCCCTTCTCATTTGTACTTCTATCTATTGCATCCACCTATGTATGTATGTATGTATGTATGTATGTACATATGTATGTATCTATCATCTATCATCTATCTGATTTATTCTATTTCTTTAAGAAAAGCAAATTCTGATGAAAAAATAGCAAATACTAATATGAAAATATAGTTAACAAAAAAAATAGGACAAATTATCCTTAAATTTAGGAAAAATGCTCAAACTCACTCATAATTAAGGAAATTCAAATTAAAACCCATATTTAAATTATGTTTCACTTTTTAGATCATTTGAAATATAAACAAAATAAAACAAAAGGACACTACACTCTATTAGCTTTGCACATTTGTGGGAGAGAAAAAGTCATTATTAGAGTTTGCTGGTATACAGACAAAATGGTAGCAAATTCATGACAACAACACAAAACACTAGATAGAGTTTTCTCTTCAACTTAGCAAATTCACTTCTAAGAATCCAATTTAAATACAGTATTTGGCAAATAAAAGCAAGAAAAGATGTTATCCATTGTAGCATTGGTTAAAGTAAAAATGTAAAACAAAGGAAATGTCCAAATTAAGGAACTGTTTAAGTTAAATAAGATAAATTGAGATTGTGTGACATTCTATGATTACATACCTTGGTGTCAACCAATGCTCTTATGTGAAAATAAAGAGTTTGGGTGCTTCTATATTAACAGAGTAGGAAGACATAATGACAAAATTAAAAGATAATTCTTGAAAGGAATGATAAATGGGATATGTCTTTATTTTCATGGTATTGCTCTGCAATACTTAGTGAAAACTCTCATAATGTCTTCAGGCCATTTCAAAATTATATTTATACATATGTATACACACGTAAAAAGATAACTAAATGCCTACATACATACATAATCTCTCTCTCTCTCTCTCTCTCTTTCTAGCTGTGTGCATGTGTGTTATAGGTTTATAAAGAGGAGCTATCACAAAATATTAATTATTGCTGACCTAAGTATGACTTGTGGTGTTCATTATTGTTCATTCATATTGCATGTCTGATGGAACCTTTGTATAGAAAACAGTTTAAAACAAAGTATACTCAGGTCTATTTCTTGAATAGATTATGTGTTACCCAAACATGTTATGTAATTCAACATAACTCTGTTGTGTTTATTAATTTTACATGCAGAATCTCAATAGATGGGAAGTGCTATTCAATTTGAAAAGCTAAATAATTACTTACACAATAAATCATGGTGCTTAAATAAATGAAAACTCTGTCAGGAATGCTTATATTGGAAACAACCTCCATGATGATATAGTTCCCTTGAGATATTTATTTACTATGAATCTAATTTGTGCAGCTTAAACTAGGAAAACCTATGATACAGAGACTAAATTTTCTCTAGAATAATGACTACTTTTCCTGTAAAACCATCTGGTGAATTAAGCTTGAGACATAGCTCTACTAGATACATTTCTGGGAAGGAGTTAATGGTAGTTATATTTTAATTTATATTTGATATTTTGCCAAGTCAGATAGTGTAGTTTTAGTATTTTCAAGTTCCCAGAACATGATTAATTGTTGATTAGAAAGAAAAAAGTAAGAAGAGAATAGGAATCAGTGCAATTGGAAATGATAAATATGTCTATTAGCAATAGTGACATTCTGACAGAAATAAAGTAGAAAAATATATAAAGGTAAATACAGTAACTAAATAGGCATTAGTTTACAGTCATATAATATAGAGGTAAGTAGTCCCATGTATGTAAAAGTCTTCCAAGAACATGTCTTTACTTAAGAAGTAATAAACAGAAATATAACAAATGCTGAAAATTCACACTCTGAAGCACAAATATTAGCATAGGACACTGGGAAGGGAGGAAACCAATTATGTTCTAGAAATCATTTTGAAAATACTATTTGTCACCAGGAGCAACCTGTGAAATTATAATTAAATAGCATAAGTCTGGGCAAGTAAAAGAATATAGAAGTTTCCAAATTAATTTTTCTAGTATTTTAAAATATTATTATACTAAGGGCATGGCATCAAATAACTTTGGTTTTTTTCAGATTACTTGTTGATTGCTTACATTACCAGGAATTATGCCCAAATGCCTTTTGCAGTTACACAGACTAATTGCATCTGGAAGTAAGAAAGATTCTATTGCACTTCTGAACAAAATTATTTAATTATTTCTTTTTTAAAAACATACTCCAGAAAGGTGATTATGACACACATGCTTCTAATGTTTAATATTCACATCTTGAAAATTCTCTTTTATTGCCAATAAATTTCTCATTCTGCTACTTACCTACTAAGCTTACTATTTTAATACTAGTATTTTCTGACACCTCCTAATGCAGCCTTCCTCATTCTCGCCTATCCAGACAATTATTAATAATTAAAAACAACCAAAATATAGAAAACTAAGATTGCCAAAAAACCTATTAGTAGACATGTCCAGAAATTATGAGAGAAAAAAATCAAATAGCTGATGCATATTGGAAACATTTTTCTTTAAAATCATGAAAGAAACACAACTTAAAATACAAATATTTGTGTGTTATTGGTTATCAAACCAGAAAATATTTTAAGGAAAGTGATCCATTTTGACAAAATATAATGATGTAGGCCTTTCTATAATCAGATAGAAAAGAGAAAAATAAATGCAACATTTTTGATGGTGATATGTATTAATATGAGAATTATTAAAGCCCACATTCACTGACCTGGTGATTTTAGTTCTAGGATATTTGTCTAGAGAAAATGAATTAAGAATATTATCTATTTTAGATATCCAACAGCACACTAAAAAGATCATTCATCATAATCAAGTGATATTTATCTCTGGGATAAAGAATGGTTCAACACATGCAAATCACTAAATGTAATATACTACATTAACTGAATGAAAGATACAGATCATATGATCATATCAGTAGTCACAGAAAAAGCACTTGACAAAATGTAACATCCTTTTATGATTAAAAAATGTTAAACTAATTGTGTACAGAAGGAACATACTTCAACACAGTAAAGATAGTTTATAACAAACATACAGCCAGCATCATACTCAATGGTGAAAAGTCAAAAGCTTTTCCTCTTAGATTAGAAGCAATACTCATATGAGGGTGCCCACTGCCACCACTCCTACTTAACATAGTACTGGAAGTCCTGCAAGAACAGGCAAGAAAAAAAATTGAAGGCATGCAAATCAGACAAGAAGATGCAAAACTGTCTTATTTTGGAGATGATGTTATTTTCTACAGAAAACATTTTAAAGAATCCACCGAAAACTGTTAGAAGTCATCACTGAAGTCAGTAAAATTGCAGGACAGAAAAATCAACATACAGAAATCAGTTGTTTCTAAATACTAACAACAAAATAGTTGGGAAAATTCCAAATAAAACAATATCATTCATAATCACATAAAATAATTAATTAGGGATACATTTAACAAGAGGTGAAAGATCTGTATACTGAAAACTACAAGCCTTTGATGAATTGAAGACAAAAAAATGGAAAAATACTTCATGTTCATGATCAGAAGAATTAATATTGTAAAAATGTCTATGCTCTCCAAAGTTATCTCTAAGTTCAATGTAATACACATAAAAACTCCAATGACATTTCTCACAGAAATTGGAAAAGCAATCCAAAAAGTCCTATGAAACCACAAAAGTCCCTGAATAGGCAAAGCAATCCTGAGAAAAAAGCTAGAGACATCATACTTGCTGATTTCAAACTATACTACAAAGAATAATAAAACAGTATTATCCTGGCATAAAAGTAGACCAATGGAAAAAAACTGAGAGCCAACATATAAACCTAACACACACAATCCCCAATATTTGGCAAGTGAGCCAGAATATTCAAAGGGGAAAGAACAATCTCTTTAATGAATATTGTAAAACCTGGATAACTACATACAGAACAATTCATTTGGACCCCTATCTCATACCACTACAAAACTTAACTCAAAATGGATTAAAGACTTAAGTGTAAGAACTGAAACTGTAAAACTCCTACAAGAAAGCAGAAAAAAAATCTCCTCACATTGGCAACATTTCTTTGGATATGACACTAAAATCACAACCAACTAAAGCAAAAATTAATGTGTGACTACATTTAACTAAAAAGATTCTGCACAGCAAATGAAACAATCGACCAAATGAGAAGATCCAGAAACTATCAAATATTCTGCCCAGCGTTTTAGATGCTTCTCTTGTTTCATCAAATGCTCTGTAGCAGTGGTTCTCAATTGGGTGCAATTTTGCTGCCCTCCCTCCTGATCCAAGAGACATTTTGCAATGTCTAGAGACATTTTAGGTGGTCTTAACTGTCATGGTGTTACTTGCATTTAGGAGGTAGAGATGCTGCAAAAGTTCTTTTAATATGCAGGACCACTTCCCCTAAAAAACACTGTTTGATCCAAAATGTCTGTAGTGCTATGGTTAATAATGTATTAACCTTTTTAGAGAAAACACAGCGTTGTGTATATTACACATATGTTTGGGCATTTCTTCTCTGTAGGATCATGACCCTTCAAATCTTTCTTATTTCAATACATTCAAAAATACATTTTTTTACTTGGAAGTTTTGTCCAGATTTTCAAGCATTTCTTTGGGAAATGTTATTTTTAATCAAGCTAATTTGCCATTCCTAGAAGAAAAAAATCATGACTTTAATGTAGTGTTCTGAATGTCTCCACAATTTCTTTGCAGAATAGGAGTAGAAAGTCACATTGCACAAGAAATGGATGACAGGTTTAATCCAGAGTTAGGCTTATTAGATAGTAAGGAATAATTTATGTAAGAAACTATGATGCTGGAGGTTGTAGTGCCAATCAAGCTAACTTTGGATTGTACGATAAAAAAATAATTTATTATAATCAAAATAGTGGTCTTGTTTTTAGCAAAAAACTGAGGATTGAGACTAGAGATATCTTTGAAGGTGAAAATGGGGCTTTTTGTTTCCACAATATTTTAGTTTTAGAAGCAAATTCACAATCCTCTTTTACAGCAGATTTTCTTTAATGACATAAGTGTTTGGCTTATAAGTGGAACTTCTCTCTCAATAATGGTGGATACTAGTTTAGAGCCCATCAGGGAGGTTTTAAGTACTGAGATACAAGAAAAGTAATTTATTTTTTATTGGTACTCAAATTTAAATTTAGTCATTTTGTGTCCTTTTCAAAAGAACACTATTAGAAATTAGTCTCTCAGGGATAGTACCGTGATGATTTAGTTTGTCAGTGTCTCACATGGATTCACTGCTCCAAAGAAGGTTAAATGGTCAGTGCCAATTCCACTTCTATGATTTCTCTGGCTATTTCAGGACAGCATACTGGAACTTGAAAGCCCAGGAATAAAAAAGATTCACAAGTGTTGGAGTGCATATGAATTCAGTCTAAAAATATATTTAGGGGTGTAGACAGTAAATGTCAGCAAAGCTGATGTATTTTGAGATTCACTGATGATACATAAAGATAAAAACACGACTAGTACAGGTATAAACACATCTAATACCCAGATTTTTAACAAAATCTTTTAAAACAGCAATTTACAGTGAGAAAAATAAATAAACCAAGATTATCTATGAAAAAGTTTAATTAAAATTACAGTTTGAATTCAGATGGAGAACTCTATTATAAAATTTGCCACCATCTTAATTTTTTTGGTAAATAACAAAAACTTATAATGGCTATGATGAGCCTTAGTGTTAATATTAATAAAGTGGCTAAGGGTATACAATAAGGTAGGGTATAATTCTTCCTTTTAATGTTCTCTCATAATCAGAAAAGGTGACAAATTTGAGAATGAAGATAAAAATTTCTAGGTACTACAAAATAATGCTTTTTTTTTTTTTGAGGATACAAAACCACTAAACTTGAATTGCTTTTTCTTTAAGCCACTTTAGAAGTTTAATAGGAAAGCTGACATTGTAAGTATATGAGGGATGTTAGGAAAAAATTCAGCTATGTATGTCTCTATTTTTCATATTACATGGCTGATATTTTCCAGACACCCCTCATAGATGGATATATAATATAAATCTGAATATAGATCAACTTTCAATTCTGTCATTTTATCACAAGGTTGGATTATTTATTACTTGATATGATTTGCTTTTCTTTTTCCTAAGTGTCCTTTTAACACTTCAATGTCTTATATAACTTTCATTTAGTTGACTAGTTACATAAAATTAGGTATATTGATATAATAGACTGCTATTCAACATTAAATATGATGTTTTTGCATGATATTTAATGATATGAGGTAATATTCGGACATATTTTTAAGTGATAAATGTTGCTTACCAAACAGGTAGTATGGCAAAAGTGACTGAGATCTATAGTGCATAATTTAAGTACGTTGTACTATTTGCACTACATCTATTGATATATTAAATATACATCTATAAATTTCTCTAACATCTTTATAGGATTTTTTTCCAAGGTATTAGGACATGTGACTTTTAATCTCTTGTTTGTGATTTTCTTTCTTTTCGAAAATTTTCTACTAGGTTAGATTTGTCTTTAAAATGAAGAGAATTGGTTGGGATTGGGTCATGAATATAATTAATGTACATTTTATTAACAATTATGGTTTAAAATATATTTAGAAGGAAGTTTAAAATAAAAGGCAACAGGAATTACTTAACTTTTGTCTCACTTTTATTGATGTATGATTATCCTGTACATGTAGATGACCAAATGTAAGTTATAACTGATAAGATGAACTACTGTTGTTAATGGTGAACTAAGTTGAGAGTAAAAAAAAAAAAAGAAAAAGAAAGAGCCCCTCATCTAGTGTAAACTCAGCATAAAATCTATCATTGAAAGTAGCCTCTCATTCCTTTCATCAGCCTTTCTGTCAGTGATTTAGTGATAGCTCTAGTTCCACGACTATAAATTTCTTTTTTTCATACCTTTGCAGTTAATTTTACCCAAATTGGTAAAAATTTTGTATGTTAAGTAAACAAATCAACATAAAAGATAGGGATATCAAGCTACTTTCTATATTTATCTGAAAATAATTCAAATACCATGATCATTTTCCAAATTAAATAATGTACGAGAAGTGGTGAGAAGTCTCAATAAGAAGAGCAAGAGATTTATTGAGCTAGGTGTTGTATTCAGTGCTGTGATACAAAGCCGATAGTAGCTCACCAATCTGGAGATTTTTTTGTTTGCGTAAACTCCAAATAGATGTGAGGTAACGATTGTCTTCCCTCTAATAGCTGAAGCATCTACTGCCCTTGCTCTGTTTCATGTTTGCCTGTCCTGTTCTCACTTTGAACACTTACTGGCTCTTTATGCCTCTGTTTGCATACTGAACACCAAATCATAGCTATTAGCATAAAGTGGACTTTCAGAGTTCTATTCTTTGTACAGCTACAAATGTTATAACACTGTTTCTGATGTGCACTGCTACCAGTGATTGAGCACTCTCTCAATATTCAATTTTGAAAGTAAAGGATCCAAAAACAACTTACTCAGGCATAGCAGTTTTAAAGTGTCAGATTTCTTTAAGCTACCCATGACCATTCGCTACCTGGTATGTAGCGATAGAGCCCACACAAATATACCTACGTTAAGCACACTTAACAGCTTGACTTCATGGAAATGAAGCATAATAAAATTCTTGCCTAAACTTTTATTACTATGTATGCTTTTGTGCAAGTATTTCAATAGGAGTAGACAGTACACCACCAGGTATATATTTTCCATTTGAATACAAGAGTGCTAAATTTAAAACCTTTTTATTTAGTAAGAGAGAATTCCTGGCCTAATTTGTTCAGCAAGTATATTTCCTATTTGAGTTTTCTTTCTGAATAGGAAGATTCCATTGTTGAGGAAAATGAATGTTAATTAATCATATTCTACCAAGCTTTTTATTGTGTAGCTCAATTTTATTTGAAAAGTATAATTGGGGTTGAGGTAGGAAAAGAGTGAACATTGAAAACAAATGTTATTATTTATGATAATATTGAGTACTTATGCAAACACTCTGAAGGTTTTAGTCTGTTTTCTATTGGTAACATTTTATGGTTGATTAAAGCTGTCAGAACAACACTCAAATTAAATGCTGTAGGAGGTCATTCAGTGATGGAGAAGTATGTTCAGTCAGCCAGCACCCAGCACTGCTATAGAAGGCAAGAGTGCTAATTATTTCAGTCCTTACTGAAATTTGGCAATGTGTTTTATTTATATATGTATATATATAATGAATATATTATATATATTTTTATATATAATACATATATTCAATTAATATGTGCATTATTTGATTTTAATGTAAATATATTGGAGCCTTATTTTAACTTTTAACTGGTAGATAAAAAATCTAGGATAAAAGAGAAAATCATTTTTTCTACTAATTCCTAAATTGTAAGAATTAAAATAGTTTAATATAAATGTGATGATAAATACTTTCCATCAAATCAATTCCACTGAAGTTCCCACATCATTCTAAACATAATTATAATATATTAGTAAACATATATTTTATTTTTTTTCTTGAAAACTAAATAGTTCTTCATTGTTTTTCATGGCATCTTTATTCAAGGTTGTGTCTGCACTGAAATCCTCATAAATGAATTCAAATATTTAAAGGGCTGTCATATAGTAGGGATGGTTATTATAATGTATGGAACCTAGTACTTGAATCAGCACACTGTGATGTAGCAGGTGCTCCATATATATATTTGCTTGAAATTGGGATATGTATGTTAATGCTACAGAACAATGGATTTTGTATCTATTATGCAAGAAAACAGGACTATACAAAAATGAAATGGATTGACCACAGGGAACAGAGTATCCAGAAATTATCAGGTAGTTATAGCTCAATATGTTTATCAAATATCAAATAGGTTATTGATACAGATGACTT
The DNA here is from genome assembly GCA_004026885.1 of Lyroderma lyra. Lineage (NCBI taxonomy): Eukaryota > Metazoa > Chordata > Mammalia > Chiroptera > Megadermatidae > Lyroderma > Lyroderma lyra. The sequence goes on from PVJL010005791.1 coordinate 18,502, forward strand.
CAAAAGTCTCCTTTATTACTGAGAAGTTCTAAACACACACATTAAATAATTTATTTATGAAGTCTAAATTTATCATATTAATTTACTTGCTTTCCTTTGAGTTTTTAAAGGTCAATCAGATTATATTTCCTCCCTCCTTTCTTATTTATCCTTTTGTTTAGCAGTATCTATAAATGTGCTTCCTTGACAAAATTCCCCAGGATGTTTAGACATATGCTTACCATAATATTCTAAGGGTTTATTTAATATTACCAAGCCACAATTCTCAAACTTTGAAAAATGACTGCTGTTTTTCTTATAATTTTATGGTTAGCTATGTAGAATGCAAGTTAGTGTCTAAAATTTAAATACCTGGTAATTGATTTCTTTCAAAATTTAGCTTATCTTTGTAGCTAAGAAGCTGCTGTCATGTTCTTGTCTCAGTGCTAGCCATATCATAGAAGACTCCATGTATATGTCTCCCAGTGCTCTTACAGATATATCCAGAGATGATCTCCTGAACCTGGTGCCTGATGGCTCTCTATGGTAGACTTTGCACCTGTAATTATTGACTGTAATGGTCACATTATGACTAAATAAAAATTTGTTCATGTCAACTAATAAATGGAGAAGTGATAGAATTAGGAAAATCACCATTTTGCCATCTCCACTATAATAAATGATTCAGGAAAGAATTAAAAAGAAAAACTACTGTGGGAAACACAGTATTTGTACTGTGCCAAAGTATAACACAGATTGTTTATGTCTTGCCAAGGAAAAATGTTGTCTTTACAATGGAGAATGACTATCTTAATCATCAAAGCATCACTTAGAGAGACACACCTGATATTACCCTTCTTGTGATGTAGTAAGAAATATATAAAAGCATATAAAATTATTCTTATCACTAAATGTTCAATGAAACCTCTAAACATATATCAATGTATAAGTAAATACCAGGGATAGAGGACTAGTTAAAGCACACCACAATAAAACTATTACCCAAATCCAGAGTGTGGGATATTGTTAAAGACAGTAACCTTGCACATTTCAAAAAGACATGGTCAGAAATAAACTCCTAACAGAAGCCCTTTCCTCAGATAAAAGTAATAAGACCTGAGTAAAATACCAAAATTAACAACCTGAGGGGAAGTAAAAGTTGAAAAATGGACCAGCTTTGGTGTGTTAACCCACTTGTGTAGACTGAAACTGAAGGTAAACTGTGATATATGGTGGCATCAGGAAGCAGAAGCTATTTTAGAAATTCTGCTATGCTTCAGCATAAGGAATTGGAAAAAATACTTTATAGTAGCCACAGCTATCACCAAGTGAGAGAATTAGGAATCTTTGAAATGAGAAAGACCAAGAAAGGGAGCCCCAATTTCTGTGTTTAATGAATGCTGAAGTCTCTTCCTGCCTCCTGAACCATGTATACATGGCTGTTTTTGAATGTTATAGCAGCATCTGAATGATTACCGTAGCCCCAAAGAGGAAATAACCTGAATTCCCATCAACAGAAAAATGAACTAAGATATATGGCACATTCATTCAATAAAAATACTATTCAGTAATTAAAAAGTAACAAACTAATGATACATACACCACCATGAATAAACTTCAAAATCATTATTTTCCAGAAAGTCAAATATGAAATATACTTATTGTATGATTACATTTATATGGAATTCTATAAAATGTAAACTTTTCTATAGTGACAAAAAGCAGAGCAGTGCTTGTCTGGATCTCGGTGCAGAGGGATGGGTTGACTGCTAAATAATGAAGGAAAAAAATTGAGGATGATGAAGTATTCTGTATCATGATTATGACTTTGTTTCCACATATTTATTTATTTGTCCAAACACAATGATCTATACACTTAAAATAGGAGCAGCTTATTATACTTTAAGCTGCAAACTGAAGTACGATGGGTAGGTATCATGACATTATAATTTGTTTTCAAAAAGTGCCCTGGATACCCACTTCCTAGGGGAATATGGGGCATTTTCCATGGCTGAGGCAACAGCACCCCAAAGAGATCCTGGAATTCCCAGTAATGCAGGTGAGAGGAAACAAAATCTTGCTTTTTAGCACCACCTACTGGAAAGCAAAAGAAAAACCTCTACTTACCAACCTGCTAAACAATGAACAGAAACAAGTACTTAAAAGACATTTCATTCCCTTTTATGCCCAGGTAGAGAAATAATCCATCAAGTACTACGAATACCAGAGGTAACAAGGTAGCTCAGAAAGAAAATGAAAAAGCTCTAGAAAATAAACGTAAAGACATGGAAGACTGTGATTAAAATAATAGAGAATCCAAGATTACAGTTCTAAAAATACTCAGCAAGATACAACAAAACTCAGAAAGGCAGTTCAATGACCTCAAAAAAATATCAATGAACAAAAGGAGTACTTTATCAAAAGATTGAAACTAATGAAAAAAACAAACAGAAATTCTGGAGGTAAAGAACTTATTAAATGAGATAAAGAATGAAGTAGAGAGCTTAGGAAATAGGAAAGACAAGATGGAGAAAAAAATTAGTGATAATGAAATTTACAGTCTAGAAATGACTCAGATGAAAGAAGAGAGAAAATTGAGAAAAAAAACTGAAAGAACTCTACAAAAACTATCTGATTCTATTAGAAAGAACAATCTGAGAATAATGGGTGTACCAGAAGGAGAAGAGAGGGAGAAAGGAACATAGAGCTTATTTAAGAGATAATCAATGAGAACTTTCCAAATTTATGGAAAGAGATGGACTGCCTAATCCAAGAATCAAACAGAATACCAAGTTATCTAAATGTAAAAACACCACTTCCAAGGCACATTATATTAAAGTTGTCAAAAGGTAATGGCAAAGATAAAATTCTCGAGGCAGCCAGGGAACACAAGGCAGTAAACTATAAAGGAAACCTTATAAGATTATCATCAGATTTTTTAGCAGAAAAACAGTAGGTGAGAAAAGACAAAAAGATACAAAATATGAGTAAAATGACTAATACAGGGAGAAGCATAAAATTGCAACTCTTGTTCAGAATAGGGTATTAAACATTTAAATATAATATAACAATTAAAGGGGGGTAAAACCATTAAAAAAGTATAGCTATGTATAATTTGAAAATTAATGCACTGCACAAAAAGGGATAATTTCTGACAACAAAAAATATAAGACAGGAAGAGGAAAAGATTGGAACTTGCACAGGTGACTAGAGATAAGATTCAATCAGAAGAAAAAAGATTATTGTACATATGAAACTTCAATTGTGTGTGTGTGTAATCCTAATGGGAATCACAAAACAGAAATCTAGAACTGAGACACATAAAAGGAGAGAGAAGAAATAAAGGGAATGAATCATAGAATACAATCAAACTACAATAACAGACAAAAACACAAGGGAAAAGAAACAATGGAAACAGAGCAACCAGAAAACAAAACATAAAATGGTTATAGGAAGTTATTATGTATTAATTATCACCAAAATATAAATAGATTAAACTCATCAATTAAAAAGTTCAGAGTAACAGGATGAATTAAAATATAAGACCAAACTATAATATATTTTGCATTAGGAGACCCATTTTAGCTACAAAAACAAATATAGACAAAGTGAAATGGTGGAAAATGGAACTTCAAGCAAATAAAAATCTACAAAAAAGATTTGTAGCCATACTTACATCAGACAAAATTGATTTCAAGATAAAAAAGGTAATGAGCAAAGATGAACATTTTGTAGTGATAAAAGGGACACTATATAAGATATAACACATCAATATATATGCACTGAATCTGTCAGCATTAAAATATATAAAGCAATTACTATATTGACAGAACTAAAGGGAAAAACTGACAAAAGTACAATTATAGTAAGGGACCTAAATACCCCAATAACAACAATGGATAGATCATCCAAACAGAAAGTCAATAAGGAAATACTGGCCTTAAATGATAGAATAGGCCAAATAACATAATCAGTATTTATAGAGCTTTACATTCCCAAACAGAATATATATATTCTTTTAAAGTGTGCATGGAACATTCTCAAGAATAGACCATATTTTGAAGTACAAAACTAGTCTCAATAAGTTTAATCATACCAAGCATAATTTCTGATTACAATGGTAAGAAACTGGAATTTAACTACAAGAAGAAAACTGGAAAAACCACAAATACATGGAGATTAAGCAAAATGCTACTGAACAACTATGGTTCAAGAAGAAAGAAAAGAGATCAAAGAATACATAGAGACAAATGAAAATAACAATATAATATAAAATTTTGGGGGTTGAAACAAAAACCATATTAAAAAGGAAGTTTGTAGCATTACCTACTTTTAAAAAAAAGAAAAAAATCTCAAATAAAGAATCTAACACTTCATCTTAAAGAACTAGAGAAAGAAGAGCAAATGAAGCCCAAATCAATAGAAGCGAGGACATCATAAAAATTAAAGCAGAATCAAATGAAATAAAAAACAAAAATATAATAGAAAAAATTATTGAAACTAAGAGCTCATTCTTTGAAAAGATAAATAAAATGAACAAATCTCTGACAAGACTAAGGAAAAAAAAGTAAAGACTCAGACAAAATAAAAAATAAAAGATAAGTTACAATGGACACCACAGAAATACAAAAAAATTGTACAAGGATACTATGAAAGGCTATGTGTTGCCAAATTAGATAACTTGGATTAAATGGACAAATTCTTAAAATATATAATGTTTCTAGACTGGATCATGAAGAATTGAAAATTTTAAATAGACTTATCAACAGTCAGGAAATTGAAACAATCATCACAAACAAAATTCCAGAACCAGATGGCTTCACTAGTGAATTCTACTAAAAAAGATTTAATAACTATCTTTCTCAAGTTCTTCCAAAAATCTGGAAAAGAAACAATACTTCCTAATTCATTTTATGATTACCTGATATCAAAACCTGTCAAAGTCAATACACACACGCCAAAAAAATCAGACTAATATCTTTGTCATCAAAGATATAGATGCAAAAATCCTAAACAAAATACTAGCAAATCAAGAACAATAATACATTAAAAAGATAACATTATCATGTGAAGTCCATTCCAAGTATGCAAGTATAGTTTAATATATCAATGTGATTCACTACTTTAACAAAATAATAGATAATCATGATTATATAAAAAGATATAGATAAAGCTTTTGCCAAGACTCAACTTCATTTATATGACCAAAACACTCAATAAAGCAGGTACAGAAGGAAACTATCTCAACATAATTAAGGCCATATGTAACAAATGTTCAACTAACATCAAACTCAATGATTAAAAAAACTACATGCTTTTCCTCTAAGATCAGGAATAAGACATGAATGCCCAGTCTCTCCACTGTTATTTAACATAGTACTGGAAGTTCTAACCAGAGCAATCAGGCAAGAAAAAGAATAAATAGCATCCAAATTGGAAATGAAGAAGTTAAAATGTCACTTTTTTGCAGATGACATGATTCTCTATATAGAAAACCCTGAAGACTTCACCAAAAAAAAACAAATAAAAATAAATACAGCAAAGTGTCAGGATACAAAAATCAATGTACAAAATCCATTGATTTTCTATATACTAACAATAACATTTCAGAAAGAGAAATGGAAAAAAATCCCTTTGCAATTGCAACAAAAAGAATGAAATATGTAGGAATATCTTAACAAAGGATGTGAAGGACCTATAAACTGAAAACTGTAAGATACTATTAAAAGAAACTGCAGGAGACACAAACAAATGGAAAGATATTCCAAGTTCATGGTTTGGAAGAATCAATATAGTTAAAATGTCCATATTACCCAAAGCAATATACAGATTTAATGCAATCCCCATCAAAATCCCAATGGCATTTTTCAAAGAAATAGAACAAAAAAAATTAATCAAATTCATATAGAGCAAAAGACCCTGAATAACCAAAGCAATCTTTAGAAAAAAGTACAAAGCTAGACGTATCATACTTCTAGACTTCAAATTATATTGCAAAGCTACAATAATAAAAATAGTATGGTACTGGCAGAAAAACAGAAACAAGACCAAAGTAACAGAATTGAGAGCCCGTAAATAAAATAACACATATATGGGCAACTAATTTTTGACAATGGAATAAAAAAACACACAATGGAGAAAAGAAAGTCTCTTCAATAAATGGTGCTGGAAAAATTCCAAAGCCACATGCAGAAGAACAAAGTCTGACTGTAGTCTGACACCATACACACAAATTAACTCAAAATGGATTAAAGACTTATATGTAAGGCCTGAAACAATAAAATACATATAAGATAACATAGGTACTAAACTTATGACCTTGGTCTCATAGAGGCTTTTATGAACTTGACCCCGGCAAGGAAAGTAAAAGCAAAAATAAATGTATGGAACTATATCAAACTAAAAAAAAACCTTCTACACAGCAAAAGAAACCATAAACAAAACAAAAAGTCACCCAACTGAATGGGAAAAGATATTTACAAACAATACCTCTTTTGAGGTGAGGGCCTAATATCCAAAATATATGAAGAACTCATATACCTCAACAACAACAACAACAAAACAAACAAACCTATTGCCAAATGGGCAGAGGACCTGAACAGACAGTTATACTAAGAAGACATACAAATGGCCAACAGATATATAAAAAGAGGCTCAAATTCACTAGCTATTAGAGAAATAGAAATCAAAATGCAAAGAGATACAACCTCCTACCTGTTAGAATGGCTATTATCAGTAAGACAAGAAATAAAATGTGTTGGAGAAAATACGGAGTAAAAGGAACACTCATACACTGCTTATGGGAATGTAAATTGGTACAGGGACTATGGAAAACAGTATAGAGTTTGCTTAAAAAATTAAAAATAGAGTTATCATGTGATGCAACAATCTTCTTGCTAAGTATCTACTGGTAAAATTTTAAAACATTTATTTATAAAGATATATGTACCTGTAGGTTCGCTGCAGCATTCATTGTGAGGACCAAGACATGGAGACAACACGAGTGCCCTTCAATAGATGATTGGATAAAGAAGTGATATATTATATATAATATATATATTTTATATAATGTATATTATATATAATATATATATGTAATGGAATACTACCCAGCCCTAAGAAAGAATAAAATACTGCCATTTGTAACAACATGGATGGATCCTAAGAGTATCAGGTTAAGTGAAATAAGTCAGATGGAAAAGGACAAGAACCATATGATTTCACCCATTTGTGGGATATAAAACAGAAAGCAACAAATGAATAAACAAAACAAACACACTCATTGACACAGACAGCAGTATGGTTACCAGAGGGGAGGAAGGTGTTAGGAGGATGAAGTGGGTGAAAGGAGTCAAATATATGCTGATGGAAGGAGACTAGACTCTGCATGGTGAGCACACATGAATATATAGATGATATATTGGAAACATATAATTTTATTTACCAATGTCACCCCAATAAATTTTATTAAAAAGGAGTAAATCCTTCAGTCCCCATGTGAACTACCTTACCTGAACTTGCCAAAGCATAGACAATCTGTCACATCACGACCTGACAGAATTGCAGACTAGTGAGCAAGATAAATGAATATTGTTTTAAGCTTCTAAGTTTTCAGGTGGTTTGTAATGCACCAATAGATAATTGATCTTATTGTCAATAAAAAAATTAATTCACTATTAATTAGAATGAAAAGTAGCTTCAGAAACACCACTGTTCCTGTAGATATATCTAATTATGGAATGGCATAAATGCCATTTTTTTTTTCATGGTGGATGCTGTAAGAGTTGGCAATATCTATTACTGATAATATGCACATTCACATATGTAAGGTAATTTGTGTACTAAAGAGCCATTTATGAAACTTTCATAAAATCATGGACCTACAACTATGAAGCAGTCATTTGCCCATAAGTGGTCAAAGCGGGGCATTCTTATGACTCAGAGAGGCTATTTAGAAGTTCAAATTAACTCCAAGGAGCTATCCAAATAAAATTTTCTATTAATATTTTTGGTATGATGCTTTATCAACCTTAATGTTCATTTTGCCCTTTTAAAAGTCTGGACTGAGAGAATTGGTTTGAAGAGTCTAAGTCAATTAGGTCCACACTGGAGCAGTGTCTTGGGTTGTTTACAGTTAAGGTGCAAAAGATTTTGCTTTTTTATTTTAGGAAAAATTACTCTCTTGAAACCTTTAAATGCTACCTTGGCTATATCCTGAAAATAAAAAGCTTGGGATTCAAAGAGCGTTCTGAATTCTGCTGTGCTCAATATAATCCTGCTTTCAAAATTCCAAACAACTTTCCTCTTGTGTCTTAAAAACATTCCCAATCATGGGATAATAATGTTATGTATTTTAGTAACACTCTCAGTTTATTTCATTTCCCAGAACAGAATTGTGAAAGAGCTAGCTTCTTAGTAAAAACCTTGCTTCTGAACATACATTCTTCTTATAGAAAATACACAGAGTTCATAAATTTTCCAAATGGACAGAGAAAAAAAAAGGACAGCATTAAGTTGAATGAGAAGATAATGAATGCTATAAATATTTAAATATTATTGAAGACACTTGATTGCTACCCTGGTTAGGTGATTTTTTTCCACTAGGAAATTCCTGGATTTTTTGTTATTTATATACTTATACATTTCAGGAATGTTGAATACAGTATACGAGGGCTGTCTGGAAAACATTCGGTTGTAAATGCCTCTATTTATCATATTTCATGGATAGATACTTTCTGGACAGCTCTCATTTATGGCTGTTTTAATAGGTAAATCAACTCATTTCCTGTGTTGTTTAAGCAGCAGAATAATCAGAAACAGGCATGCTCCAGATGACAATGAAGATTTACAAAGACATAGAATATGTACTCTGCAGTTTACTCTGTATTTTTCAAATGGATATCTGAAGGACATTTTTTATTTGATGACCTCAAATTCACAAGATATAAGTAAGCTCAAATTGATAATCTCTTCAGTTTGGTAGGAGCTGAACAATCCATTTCCTTATTCATTCATTCACACATTCATATACCCATTAATGCAGGCATACTGTATTTTATGCTATATCTTTTCTGTGTCAGTCACTAAGTGAGGTGCTGAGGCTATGAAGTTGCCTGTGACTAGACTGTGTCTCAAGGAGCTTGCAATATTGAGGGGAAGACAGATGTGACTACACCTGGCAGTGTGAGGCCATTTCTTTGCCTGAGCTTGGCTACAGTCCAGGGTCAGTAGGTATTCCCTTCATTAATGACTTTCCTGTTCCCAAAATATGTTTGTCTCAGTCTAGAAAGGTTCTCATCTCATGACTTTATAACTATTTCTTTACAGAAACATATAATATTTAAAAATTCTATAAAACACCATTCTGTGGCTTTAGATACATGTATGTAAGGGACCAATCTTTGTTATTAGTCATACATGTCTGTGTAATAGCTTTGCCTTATTTTTAGTGAGATTTTTCTTAAACTATTAAATCCCTATTCATTATTTTCCCTTTACTACAATCTATTATGTATGTATGTCCATTTATCTATTTGCAAAGTACATATGTATTTTCCTTACATTCATATATTTTAAGTGCATGTAACCTTAGAGGATCCTGTGTTTAATTGCAGCCATAACAAAGAAATTTACACTGTGTATTCACTTCACAGGGCATCTTCCAAAATCTTGAGATATATTTGTTTTAATCTCATACATTGCTTTTGGATCTAAGTATAATCTTCTTGGGAAAGTTCATAGTATTACACATAAAACACCGAGACTATTAATTGATAATGTTTAAGTTGCATGTGGAAATGAATTTACCCATAATGGTTTAAGCTAAAAGGGTATTTATTGACTCGTATAACTGGGAAATCCCGGGATGGGACAGGTCTTAAATGAAGCTCTCTTCTCTTCTTTGTGCTGAGGTGGGGGTAAGGAGTAGAATTCGGTAATTATTTTATATTAATAAAGGCCAGCTTCTAGAGCTGTGTGGACTTATACCCACCAAAACTGTAAGGATTGAGAGTAGGAGACAGCTGGTTCTCTCATTAGGAAAAGTGTGATTGTTAGATACTGGCAGATGAAAATGACATCTCACAATTTTGTACCAACTTGGCAGCTTTCTGTACTTGTTTTTCTAGTAAGTTAGTGGAATAACAGACCAAATTCTACACATATTGTACCTATTCTTTAGAGGAAGGTACAACAGGGCATCTTAACTAATGTATGAAAATCTCTTATAGGTCAGCTTTACCTTTGCATTTGTCTGAATCAATTGATGCTCTTTCTGCAGCCGAAAATGCCAAAAAGAAAAATTGTAGTCTTTTCCTTCTATCTTATCTCATTACAAAAGTTAAAGAACATTTGTTTAGGGTAAAATTCTTGTCAGTTAGGTCATGTTTCTAAGCAAGATAGATGCTATGGCTTTTTTTTTTTTTCAATCAGTACTAGAATTGCATTCCAAGGTTCTTTGAGAGCAATGATTGCTAATGCTTTCTGAATTTCCCAAAGCTCCAGGAAACCTCTTAGGTATTGGAAGACATTAGAGTTTTCCAGTCCTAGGAACATAACAATGTGAGACAGTATGTAATCATAAAATTCCAAGATCCAAAAAGTATTTTTACCTTTATCAAATTGTTTTGGGTCTTTCACCAACTCAAGTGTTTATTAAATGCCTAGAGAACTGGTTCTCTGTTAGATACTTGATGTATAGAGGTCTCTGTTTTCATGGCACTTACATGCTATGGAAAGACAGACAATCAACAGGTAATTTTACAGAAACAAATGTTAAGCACAAAGTAAAACATGGTAATGTTAACAGAGAGTAACTGGGTAGAAAATATTAATTTATAATTGATGTTCATGTAATGCTTCACCTAGGTGATATTTGAGTGGGGATTTGAAAAATAAAAAGTAGCCAACCATGTAAAATCTGGGAATTAAATGTCCCTGTATATATTTTACTATAAATAAATATTATGCCCACGAATGTGGCAATATAAAGATACAGGCCTGACTTCTATTTAGCCATTAACACTTTATATGAGAACTTGCCTTAGAAAAAAATTTCTATTTTCAACATTCTATGTTGTTTTAAAAAATGTTAGTATTTTAAAAGGTTAAATGAATGTTAGTATACTTAAATGAACACCAACGTGGAATAGCTAATGATGTTTATGATAAAAAGTAGAAGGTTAGTTCCTCAGCTATATTTATGTTATAAATTTGTTGTTCCAAACTGTGGTCTAGGTCTCTAATAAGGTTAAATTGATATGTCTAAATTAGTGTCTCCTGCTTACTAAAAAGCAAATTCTCTCTCAAATGCCCGTACCAATTTGTCACCTTTCTCTTCTTTACATATTCTGAAAAAGCTTTAGCTGTTTCAGTAACTTTTGGAGACCTTGAGAGATATAATTTAGAGTAGTTTAAAAGAAACACATTTTCCCTTTAACTTGCTTTGTCAGTATTAATTCAATTAAGTCTGACTCTACATATAATGGAAGAGATGACTTGGCTATTAAGTTTAAGATAGAATAAGGATATCAGCATATTCCAATGGCAAAGTCCAGGTAAGTCTCATCAGTCCATTCAAAATGAATTGTTGGAACATTAAGAGTTATGTTAGCATTTGCCTTTGTGGTATTATGTCTGGGCAATCAGTGATTTGATTATCCTTTCTTAATATGCTATTAATAAAAACTTCCAAAAGCTCAAAATATCAAAATGGAAAAAGTCAGAGAAGTAGCATACTTCAAACAGCAATTAGTTGCAAACATGGAAAAAATATTTTTAAATATATTCTCTTGAAGACTTGTGGTATAGAAAGTATCAAGGTTTTCTATTAAACCATAAAGCTAATAATATTAAATTAGGAGATGATATAGCTGCCTCTGATAGGACAACTTTAATTCTTTTCATTTCATTCAGTTCTAAAAATATCCTGATTAGCCCCATTTCAAAGAAGAAACTAAGATTGAAAGACTATACAAAGTCATTGTCATAAGTTGACTAATGTTTGGGCAGACCCAAATATAATCAGATCCTACCTAATTCATGCAAGGAAACAGACTGTCTTCTGGGATCTCCAGAGGCATGCAGACCTGCTGGGCCCACTGAGACTGATTTCGGACTTCAGATTTTACAAAACTGTGTGTTCTTACAAGCCAACAAGTTTGAGGTCATTTATTGGAGCAGCCATAGGAAATTAATATAGTCATAATAGTAAACCTGTTGAATCTCATTTTAGACCCAATGTGTTGCCCATTTTCCCTCTAAAATACCACCTTGTTATGTTGCTCTCTAGAAGAAACTATGTAATGGCAAATTCATAGCAATTGACTGGGTTAATTTTTCATTTGAATCTATAATTTTTATGAGAATGTCTTAATTCGTAAATCTTGTAAACATATCCACTTCAAAATATTGGCTCCTTCCTCTAAAATTAAATTATTTATATGTAATATGTTTTGAAAGATGGAACCCAAGTCTTGGTAAATTATTGACATGAATTATCTCCTGAGATAGTTTTTCTTTAGGAAAAATTTAGAGAAGATTATAGACCCTTTAATTTGTTAGGTAGGAGTAATTTACCAACTACTGAATTTCTCTTGAATAAATTGTGGTCTAACATTTTATATATGAAATAAGAAGCTTAGAGGTACGATCATTCTACCAGTAATCATTGCTCTGTTGTATTTTTGTATAGACGAGAAGTTTATTATTTTGGAAAATATTAGCAAGATAAGAAAAGAGGGAGTTCAAAGGCAAAGCTGAAAGAATAAAGGATAAGTCATAAATAAATTATGTGATTTATCAAGTTATTGATTGCTGTTTTGGAACTGAGTAAAAAATTAGAGGATCTCTTTTAATGGGTAATGACCTGGTTTCTGGTAGAGGAATTGACAAAATAACACATTTCACATAGGAAAAGATCTACTTATTGGTCAGATACCAAAATAGAATTCCAAGCTGAAGAGCAGTGATAGGATTTGGAATGTGGATGGGGTAGACAGATAGGGATGGGAGCATGGAATAAAAGGCATGAGGAATGAGAATAGGGAATTTGAAACTGAGAGCTCATTTAGAGCAGACTGTATTTTATCATTAAAAATATAAAAAAAATAAATTCAGTGCCTGCAATGTGCCAAGGACTTTTCAAAGCAAAATTTTAAGCTGAATAGTACAAAATTGAAACAGCATTTACATTTGAATGAGCAGCAATGACAAGCTTGAGCATAAGAATATGAGATAAGTTTCTTCTGTTTCAGGTCAATTTTGTTTTGGTCTCAGAAATTGAGACCAAACTGAGCCTGAGATGAAACTCTAGAGTACTATTCTAATGTGAAAGGCAAGTTGCAATTCCACAGGTTAGGAATGTGGCTGATTCAGAAGTGCTATGCTGTTTCACTGCACCAAGAAATGGTAAAGGAATTAAAAATTCATTGACTATATGGATAGTTCAGTTTTATAAGCTAAACTGTAAGCTCTCAACATAATACTCATGGTTTTCATATTTCCTCAAAACTTGTAAAGCAAAGACTTGATGTGCTTCATCATTTCTCAGAAAACCTGTGTGTAGAAATACACTGAAAAAGGGAAGTGGCATGAGGTAATGTTGAAAAGATAGGCAAGGGCTACATCATTTACAGTTCTTTAGGCCATGGGAAAGCGTTTGGACATTATTGTACATACAAATGGAAGCCACTGGAGAATTTTAGGTACCAGAGGTACATTACATGAACACATTTTTAAAGATCAGTTTGATTATCCTATGGAAAATAAATTGGAGGGGATAATAAGAGTGAAAGGAGAAACCTATCATGAGGCCATTGCAGTATTCTAAATGGAAATGATGATGAGTGGGATGAAGGGAGTGAAGTTAAAAAGAAAAATTATCATATATATTTTAATTTGAGGCACTAGAATTTACTACTGACAAGTTAGATATATGTGATGGTATGAATATGATTGGTAATGAGAAGGAAGAATTCAGATTAAAATATTGGGTGGCATTCATCTTGGAATTCACCAAGATGAAAAGATTATAAAAGAAATGTGATTATTAACTGCTTGACTTTTGGTGGGGAAAAAAAGAGGAGAATCAAAGCCTGTTTTGCTAAATTGTCTTGCTTCTGAGACATTTTGGTGGAAATACCAAGAAATCAATGAGATGTATAAAACAGACATTTGGTGAGATGTGTATTTGAAAATGATCATCCTATACATGGCATTTAAAACCATGTGAATTTATAAAATAACCAAAGGAGAGGGTATAGCTGGAAAAAAACAGAGGCCAACAACAAATCCTAAATAATCCCTCTGAGGAGGTAGCAAAAACAAACTGAGGAAGGAAAAAAAAAATAAAATAGAAAGGAGGGAGACATCATGGACAAGAGAGAAGAGGTATTTTAGGAAGAATTCAGTGTTCAAATGTAGAACGTGACGAGTGTTTGCCTAATGTGAGCAACAGAAAAACGTCTACTGGAATTTTCCAAAGGAACGTTGTTAATCCTGTTGACAAATGAAGTTTCATGTAGTATGGAGTTCACAAACCATGTTAAAGTAGGTAAAAGATGACTACGAAGTACTAGAAAACTGTATATATGATATTGTTAAGGAATTTTGCTTAGAAGGAGAGTATAGACATCTAGTGATTGCTGGAAAATTATACATTTGTTAAGAGAAAATGCATTTTCAAGTTTGGGGAAATTATAAAATTGCTTATGTTTTGAAGCACCAAATTAGTCAAGAGGGAATGATTGATGATGTAGGAAAAAAGTAGGTATGTCTGCAAGGGGGAAGACATTGAAAGGCAAGAGCGATATAGTCCTGGATCTAGAGCATCCATCCAGTCCCAAGTGGCGCTATGTGTACCGTGGTGGGTGTGTGCAGGGCCCGTTCAGGGGTATGCAAATAATAATCAGTAATGGCGAAAAAGCAAGGAAAGTAGAAAAAAAAAGCAAAATGTTAGTTATGAAACGATAAATGTTAAGTTTAAGTCACTGTTAATGGAGACACTTCAAAATTATATCACATTAGTGAATGATGATTGGTGAGGGCGTGCCTATAAACCCTTTCACCAAACTGCACTTCTATAATACCAATCATTATGTACAGTTTCAGAACAATCCATTCGCAACATTTCTAGAAGTTTCCCAAACATATAAATGCATCCATAGCCAAACTGTTTGATCAAGTTAATTATTGACTGAGTAAAAGTGCATTGTCTTTAATCATGATTCTTTTCAAATCGTTTTTTAATTAATTTTTAAATACTTCATCATTATTATCAATATTTAACTGTGTTAATGAATATTGTAAAACTAAAACTGTAGTTTGTACTTTTAGTGTAGTAATTTTTTTTCTAACTTATTACATGTCCACTATTTTACATTAAGATAGGCACTGAATAGGTGTCAGGATTTAAAAAGAGCTGTTTTAAGAATAAGAAGTACAATTTATAAAATGGGGTTTAAAGGAGGTACACAAGTGGAAAAAGATTGGGAAACACTGATCTGGAGCATATGTGGGAGAATTGTTCTTCAAAAAAGAAAAAAGAATTTCTTCTACTATCACAAAAGAGAGGCAATGGAATCTAAGCAAACACAGGTAGATTTTGTGATGGGAAGGTAAATCCTTCCCATTTGATTACTTCTATTTTCTTATTTAGTTTTCAAGTGTTGCCATCTGCTGATTTAGGTAAAGGAGGATAGGGCTATAACAGGTTCTCAGAGACAGTTTATCTTCTGAAATGTCTACAGCACCAAAAATAATGTCAGGCATATAGAAAATTCTCACAATTTTATGTTGAAGGCAAGAAGGAATGAATGGAGGAAAGAGAGAGATAGGAAATTGTCATTTTGGAAAGTAAAACAGTTTGCAAGGGATGTATAATAAGATTGTGTAGCAAACTGTATGTCCAGTTTTCACCTATTCACTCTTTCACTACAGCAGTTGGGTCATAAGTATGCTACTGTAGCAATGATGTTCAGATTTCCCTTGTCAATGAATGCTTATGGCATAGGACTGCAACCAGGTTCTAGACCAATGAAGTATAAGAGAAATTCTAGAGGCTTCTGTTAAAAATTTCTGTTTTTACAGAAAGAAGCATGTGGGGGAAAGTAGTCCTTTCCTGCCTGTGGACAGAAGTGGTATGCTGAAGAATAATGAAGGTGGTTAGCTAAAAGTTTGAAAGTGGCAGAGTACAAAATAGAAAGCACAGATACAGCACCACTATTTGAACAGAGCGGCAGTGCCCTGCTGTGGGTCTGGCACACACACACACATTCTTTAAGCATTATGCCAAATTCCTATTGATACAATTCTCAGTTTTGTAATATACGAGGGCTGTCCAGAAAAATCCAGCCATAAATGCCTCTATTTTTTATATTATATGACTGGATAATTTCCAGACAGTCCCTGGGTTTTAATCCAGTTGAAGCTTTGCCTTTTTCTGTGTTTTGTTTTTTTAATATTTCCTAGTAACTAATAAAGTGCTTACTGCTTTCCTAATTTATTCCATTACAGAACTCATTCCATCAGTAACATTGGTAATGACAGTGATTGATTTAGGGATTGAAAATGACTGTTCTTCAGAAGGGAATATCAGAAATTCTAGAGATTACGATTCACCTAGACTGAGCAATATACACATTTTTCTCTTCTACATCCTTACAACTACTGATATACATTATTACAACTAATATACATATGATTAAAGTTTACTAGAAGTGAAATATTCTGCTAGGAAATATTCATTTAATATAATACAAATGTAGGCAAAAGAGGAAAAAAGGACAAAAACTTATGAAGCACATACAAAACAAAAATAGAGGGGATGTGAATGAAAAAATGTTGACAGTCATATTAAATGTAGGCAGATTTAAAAATTCAGCCAAAATGCACAGCATTTTATATTGCATTTCAAAAAAAATCCTATTATATATTGTCTCTGGGAGACATAATTCAGATTCAAAGATTCAAATAAAAAAGTAAAGGGTGAAAAAATATATCATCCAAACAGCAATCACAACTAAACTGGAGTGATTATATTAATCAGACAAAATAGACTTTAAGACATAAAATACTACTAGAGACAAATAGATATTTCTAATAATAAAAGGGTCAATCCATCAGGCAGATTTAACAATTATAAAGAAATATGTGCATAGCATCATAGACCCAAAATGCATGAAGACTCACAAAATTGAAAGAGAAACAGAAAATTGAACATAATACTCAGTTGAAACATCAATGTTCTACTTTCAAGAGTGGATATATATAACAGCAAGGCAGAAGATAAGAAAACAGAAAACTTGAACAAGACTATAAATCAACTAGATCTAAAAGATACCTAGAGAACATGCCATCCAACAGGAGCTTTTCAAAAAATTCTTCAATAGGAGAAGAATATATACTCTTCTTAAATAAACATGGGACACTCTTTAGCATAGACCATATCCTGTGGCATAAAACAAGTTTTGGAAAATTTAAAATAATGTAAATCATGTAAGATATGTTTCCAATTAGAATGGAATTAAATTAGAAACCAATCCCAGAAAGAAACACAGGATGTTCGCTCATATGTGCAAATTAAATAGCACATTCCTAACTAACAAAGGGAACAGGAGAAATTAAATTAGAAACTTGTTTGAGATTAATGGAAAATAAAATTCAACATTCTAAAATTAATAAAATACAGCTAAAGCAGTATTCACAGATACTTTGTAGCTATAAATACCTATATTAAAAAGAGAGATTTCAAATGAATACCTTAAATATTTAGTATCACCTTTAATAAATTAGAAAAAAAGTCAAACTAAATTCAAATCAAGCAGGAGAAACAAGATAATAAATGTTAGAGTAGAAATGAATTAAATTATATTATAAATAGGAGAACAATAGAGAAAATAAACAAAACCAGTAGGAGAATCTTTGAAAAGATAAACAAACTTGACAAACTTTAATCAAACTAAGAAAAATGAGATAATTCAAATTACTAAATAAGGATTTTAAGAGAAATCATCACTGCTGATCTTACAGAAAATATTGTAAGAAAATATTATGAACAATTGTACAACATATTAGATAACTTAGATAAAATGTAAGAATTCCTAGAAAGATACAAATTACTAAAACTGACTATTGAAGAATTGCAACTCTAAATAGGGCTACATTAAGAAGGTAAATTAGTAAATACAAATTTCCCACAATGAAAATAATAAGTGAACTTATAGATTCTGCCAAATATTCAATGAAGAAATAGTAAAATTTCTACAAACTCTTCCAAAAAAACAGAAGAGGAAGGAATGCAAATCAGTTTGGTCTAGAGGCTGGTATTACCTTATACCAAAACGAGACAAAGACGTCACAAGCAAAGGGAACTATAGACTATTGTGATTTATGAATATATGTCAAAATATTTTGACAAAATGAATTCAGCGTGTAATAAGAATTATATACAATGAACATTGTTTAAAATGTTTATATATTGTTTAAAATATAAAAATCAATGTAATATAGCACATTAATATAAAAGAAAAAACATGGTAATTTCATAATTATTTTTGCTCTTTTGTCAAAGATTAGTTGACAGTATTTAAGGGGTCTGTTTCTCAGCTCTCTACTTTATTCCATCGATCGCTGTTTGTTCTTTCACCAATATTACACTGTGTTGATTACTGAGGCTTTATAACAAGTCAAAATTGGATGACCTCTGAGTTTCTTCTCATCCTTCAATATTGTGTTGGCTATTCTGGGTCTGTTGCCTTTTCATGTAAAGTTTAGAATAATTCTGTCAATATACACATAAGTTGCTGGGATTTTGATATAGATTGCATTCAATCTGTGAGATCAGGCTGGAAAGAATTGACATCTTAACAATATTGTATCTTCCTATCCATGACATGCAATGCTTCTCCATTTATTAAGATCTTCTTTAAGTTCTTTTATCTGAAATTTTCAGTTTTCCACAGTATAAATATTGTATATATTTTGTTGGCTATATACCTAAGAATTTCATTTTTGCTGTGGTGCTAATGTATTTTTTTGAAAAAAAAGTTTTTAAACTTTATTTTGAATAATTTCAGACATTAAAAAGTTACATAAATACTAAAGGAATTTTTTGGAAGAAATTATAGAAAATTAGTATGACCTCTTAAATATTTGGTAAAATTCATTGCTGAATCCATCTAAGCCTGGTGCTTTCCTTTTCTAAAGTTCATTAATTATTGAATTAATTTTGTTAATAGATATAGGTCTTTTGAGACTGTTTCTTGTATGAGTTTTGGTGGATTGTCACTTTCCCTAGAGAAATGTGAAGCTCATGGTATCTATAGCTACAACAGTAAACAAAGCTCAACTCCTAGATAGGTAAACATAATATCCACATTGAAGGCTTAATTATCTGTTTTTGTTACCCAATACAATATGTCTGACTTTAATAACAACAAAAATGTAAAGGACAAGAAAAAGGAAGGAAATACAAAATCTGAAATAAAAAAACAAGAATCAGAACCTGACTCAGGTATGACAGAGATGTTGTAATTATTGGACAAGGAATTTAAAGCAACCATGATTAAGTTAAGGGTTCTAATGGAAAAAATAGAATAAATGAATAACATACTCAGAGAAATGAAAGTTCTAAGAAACACTCAAAAGGAAATGCAAAGAGTAAAACATAATTTAACCATGTAACAGAAATGAACAATACCTTTAATAAGTTTGTACCAAGAGAATAAATAGTAAACTTGAAGACAGATCAATAAAATGTTCCACAATGAAAATTAAAAGAGAAAAATATGGGGGGATAATCCACACTAAAGAAAAATTACATAGGCCAGAAACTTAAATTCCCTAAAGAAAGAAATACCATACTAACCCTAATAAAAAAAAGACTGTAGTACCTGTAATAATTTCAGATGAAGTTGACATCAGGGCAAAGAAAATTATCAGGAATATGCAGGGCATTATATAATGATGTGTACATTTTTCAAATTTGTGGAATTCTTTTTTTTTTTTTAACACAATCCCATTATTACACTTACCCAAGACATTTAACAATAATTCCTTTACATTAAATATTCATGGTTTAACTATCTCAAAATGTCTGTTTAAAATCAGTTTGTTCAAATCAGTACTTAAGTTATAATCATTGATTTTGTTATTATGTCTCTGGGATCTCTGTTTATCTAGAATGATCTCTTCTTTCTGAATCTTTGTTTTCCTTGGTTCATGTTCTTGCTACCCTGCAAAAATCAGGTCAGTTGTCCAATGGTATGGATTACATTCTTAATTTGTCTGTCTCTTTCTTATTAATAAATTTTCAGTTGGATGTCATTTAAATTGCTGGAAAAACAGTTTTCCTTAAAAATTGTATTATTTAGATATTTGTTTAGATTCAGGGTCAACTCTGGAAATAATACTTCTAAGAGTTACAACATATCTGGCTTTCTTACTTTTAATAATAAGATTGATTATGGGTTCTGGAGGCAACAACCTAATTTCTTCTTTGTAAAGTTCTCCATCAATCTTTCATCTAATTGTTTACTACTCTGTCTGAAACAATTATTCTATTACAAATTGCAAAATGGCAATGTTCTAATTCTGGTGTTTCTACCACATTTATTAGCTTAAAATTATTTCCTTAAAATACCTTTTCATCATTAGCTAGAACTATTGGATTATACTAAACCAGAAGGGAAATTATTAAATTTTTTTTAATTGCCAATTTCAGGGTAAGAAAGTGGTGCTCTGGATAAAAAGGTGGTAATCAATAAAGTCTTTGTGGTATTTTGTGTTATTATTCTTGTTTGACTATCTTTGAGTATCCTTAGTCACTTTTAAAATACATATATTCCACATGTATACATCAATAGAATTTGATTTTATTTTCATTGCACAAATTTTCTCAATTTTTTTCAGTAGAAATTCTTTAATTTTAGTCTTGAACTCCTTTTGATGTAATACTATCAGACTTTTATTGTTCCTTTGCTTTCTCATACAAATATCACAGACAGACTTTGAACACATCTTATACCAGTATTGGAATCAGGGTGCACTAGTTGCTATAGCATTTCAGCGTTCACAGTTGTGAAGATAGAGGTGTCTATTCATATTGGGCTGTTATTATTTCTAGGCCTTTTCAGTGAACAGAGTTAAAATAGATGAATGGATAGATGGATGGATGGAAGGGCAGATGGATAGATGGATGGGTGGATGGGTGGATGGGTGGATGGATGGATAAATGTATAGCCTTTTTTCCAGATATAAACTCATAAAAGGTCACAGTCCTTATAGCTTAATGTATTAACATAACTAGAAGTTAACTTTGTTAAAGTTATAAAAAGTGTGTTTTGCAGGTTTCAGAGGAGAAAAAGGGAAGAAAAACATCAATAAAAGGAACAACTTTGGAGGTGATCCTGTGTTTGTTGGAAAGGAAGTCTTAAGTTAGTGGATTTCGAACTTGCCAGTGTTGATGACAAAGCAAATCCCAAGTGATAATTTTACTATAGTTTTTGGAATCCTTAGGCTATAGGCAAATTTAGGCAACAGACTGAGGATTTCAGAAACTATAGTAAAATTATACTGCAACCTATTGCCATTAACATTTGATTTATAGAGATCCTTTTGTTCAGAGTCAACGTCTTTTTTAGTGACCCTATGATCCTTATGTGTTCAGGACGAACACTTTTTTCTTAAATACAGTTTTTATTTCAAATTAAAAAATGTTGTCTTTTAAATACTTGGCTTCTCTATACCTTGACTAAGAGAAAGAATATGCTGATCATGCCAACATGAGTATTTATAATCCCTTTGACATTTATTCTTTAAATATAAAATTAACGGTTTGGCATGCTTGTATCTAACTTAGTCTGAAGTATGTTTTACTTAACATTAATCATTTTCTCATCCATGGTCATTTCTGGGGCTTTACAATCACACATCTTCAAAAAAAGAACTAGATAATAGCAAGCACTAATAATAGCAGCACTACAAAGACAGAAAGGCCTAGTAAATAGCAATGCTTTAAAGAAAAAAGAATAGAAAGAGTCTGTCTTCCCTCAAATCAGAGCTCCCTAAAACTTCCAAGGAAATGTGAAATCAGGTAGAGCAGATTGAAACAGTCAGAAAGGACCAGTTTCAAGTAACATATTTCTTTAAAATCTCTTGTTTTATAACAAAAACCCACACTATGAATTCTATTTAGTAATGTTTATTTGTTATGCTGCTTTTCATAATAATAATGGTTTACATTTTTTATTGCATAGTATGTGCCAGACATTGTGTAAGTGGTTTACACATATGTTCTCATAAAATTGTCTCCATTTAGGAAAGCGATACTCCAAGAGGTTAAGTAACAAGACTCTAAGTGACAGGGTCAAGATTTGAAGCCATACCTATCTGACTGAATATGCTCTTAAACATTACCCTTCAGAAAACTGTGCCAAGTATATACTATAGTTTTTCATACTCTCTAGATCATTGTCATAAAAAAAGGTATACAGATATCTCATTTTTGAGGATTGCCTTAAATATAAATTATTGATTTGTTTGTTCCATCCAGATATATTTAGTATAGTAGATTCAGCATGGTCCTAAAGAGTTAATATTTTAACAAAGAAGCCTGGTGATTATAATGCAGGGGATCAAGGATTCATTTTAAGAAACCATATGCTTTTAGGTTTTTCTTCCACTTATTTCTGTATCAGTTCAACTCCCTACGTTGGCTTTGCTTTGTAAAGAAAGAGCCAAGCTGCTCTATCCTGATACAAGTCCTATCTTACGAGGTGGCTGAGGTGTTAAGAGAGGAAGGGAGTCAGTGACAATGAGGCACAGCACTGGGCATCCTACTCACTCCTCCGGCAAGACCAGTGACAAGTGGCTGGTTGCAAATTTATTTTAAAACCTTGCCTGTCTTGGCAAGTACAAATGCCTTCTGCTTACCATATGAAGATGTTTATAAAAAGTATTTTTCATGAAATTATATTGACTCTGTGTTTGGAAGGTAACGTTGGTTGGTCTTTTGAAGAGAGATGGGAAGTTAAAGATATATCACACAATGCAGTAAATAAATTTTTCTCCAATTTCTTTTGCTAAGTACTACTGATCATTTTTTAAGAGTGGGTTTAAAAAAGGTACTTTTGTTTTTACATGTGTGTAGGGATTTGGCATCTAATTTGACCTTGAAACCACCTAGATTGCATATGTTTTAATCAGACACTTTTCACCATAATATACTTTAAGTTAAAACCACTTACCTTTCAATGTGGGAAATCATCAGCAAGCCATGAATATTTTGGCAGCATTTGAGCAGTGAAATAAAAAAGTCAATCTCTATTTGGAAAATTTAAAAATATATTCATAAATCTAGTTTAAAATCTCTCTAACTTTAATTGTGTTGACCAGGGAGCTGCAACAGCATATGCAAAATATGTTCCTGAGAGTACAGAATAAAAATTGAGTTGTTACAATGAAATTTACTTAAAAAATTCCTCACCTACAACATCTATAGAACACTTACATTTTGAAGAGTAAAACGGAGAAAATCTAATTTATGTATTAGGATGACCAATCAAAAAGGATTGCCAGGTTTTAATGTAAGTTTTCTTCTCTTTCTTCCTGAGTGAATTAGGGTTACAGGGTTCCTGAGTGAATTAAAAGAGCTCTGAAGGTCATTTTGTACTGCAAGGTATAAAAGAATATTTGTACTAAGACCTCAAAGTTTGCAATCCCAAGTGTGGAGAACCCATGGATCCTTTGAATTCTTCCGCAGAAACACTGAGTTCTCCACATGATTGCAGAGCCACAATAGATAGCTAGATAACAGTGTAACATATCATTGGCTTCCCTATTAAGGACTGGTCTTCTGCAGTGACAGGTAATCCCAAGAAGCAAATGCATGGAACTTGGCAAGACACATTCTGTAGAGGTAAAAAGCTAGATTTCTCTTTTTAGTAGACTATTTGGGAATAATAGGAGAGATACTGGCTATAATGCTAATAGGGCGAATTACAATTAACAATATGCATTTGCAATTCAAGTGTATGAGGCAGTTCATAGGCTTTGCAACTTTAGCACTAGAAAGCTGTCTATGAAGACTTGAGTAGAAAAATAAAAGTTTAACTTCATCAGAGTAGCTTTGTTAATCCTGCCCTGGAATGCAATAGAGATGACATAATTGAAAGAATTACTTGTAAGAGGTTCCTGCAGCCGTGCACCTTGGTTCAATACTGACTCCATCCTTGCTGGCTGTTTCACGTTCAACAAGTTATTTAACCTCTCTGTGCCCCGATGTCTTTATCTGTAAAAATAAGGAAGATAAAATTATTTAGTTCACAGGTTTCTTACAAGATTGCATGAGTTATTGAAAAAAAAAGTTTTGAATAACTCCTGGTATATAGATTATGCCAATCTTGCCATATATTGTTTAGTTTATTAGTTTATTATTTCATTTATGACTGCCCATTTAGAACATGCATATTAACATACCTGAAAAGGTTATCTCATAAGCCAATAATCTCATGAGTAGGGTTGCTAGATGGAGTACATGAAATTAGGGAATATAGAGTTAAATTTCAGATATATAATGAATTTTTTAAAGTATAAGTATGTCTCAAGTATTTCATGCATACCTATGCAATATTCTAACAGCTTTTCAACCCCTCAGTAAATATTGATTCTGTTCTCCTGTAGTTTCCATAAAGGTCCCAAATTGTTTCTCATTGACCTGGCTTGAGAGATGATCTTTCAATTGAGGCAGATATTATGATTAGAAACATAAAATGATTTTTTGTTGTTGTCACAATGGATTCAAGGTGTGGTTAGTGTCACCTAGAAGTCAGAGAATGAGGTACTAGTTTATCTCTCCCAAACTAGCTAAAAAAGAAACCACCACACACCTCTACTAAACATATTAAAAACAGAAACAATCTTTCCTCTGGTGGTTCAAAGGGTTAGAATGTAACCTAGAACCTACCAGAAGAGAGACTAAGCAATAAATAATAAAAACAAAATAAGGGTTTCCCTGGTGGTGTAGTGGCTAGGTTTGAGTGCTGTCAATGCTTCAGCCTGGGTTCAATTCCCAGCCAGGGAACTACCCTAAATAAACAAACAAACAAAAAAACTAGAAAGCAGAGCAAGAGAAGAGAGAGAAAAAGAAGATTAAGTTCTCAAAAATGCTCTAAGTCCATAGAGCATATTGGCCTTATTTTGACAGATCTGATTTGATATTTTCTATTTAGGTAACATCAATTTGGATTAGATTCTGCATACTGATAGCTGAAAGATATCTAGCTGATACAGCAAGTAAAGGTCATTGAGTGGCTTGGGAACCTGAAAATAGTCCAAGCAGGGGCTTGAGAGTCTTAAAATTAGTCTTGATATGGGTCCTAGTACATAACTAGTATTCAATAAATAACAGTCATTGCTAATGGCAAAATTTTTACTTAGTAAACTTCCAAAGAATGAAATTATAACTAATTTGGTATGTGAGATCAAGTTGCAAACATACAGAATTTCTGTAAAAGAACACTTAAACCAACTCATGTTATTTCAGTTTTTCTTAGAGTCAACACACTTATTTTCTCAAAGAATCATCAGATACATTCTACAATGGCACATAGCCCTTAGATATATTTTGACAAGTTAGACAAGTGGAGATTTTAGTTCCCTAGAAATATACTTACTTTAAAGAATAAATGGATAAAATTTGCTGGGGCAATTTGGGTTTGGGTTTTGTCGGATTTTCAATGATTGCAAAATTGTTTGAGGCATTGAATGACCTAGAACATACATTTTTTTTCCTGTCATTTGTGTGGTGCCACCAAAGTAGTACAATTGCAGCAGTATTCTGTAACCCTTTCTTATGTCTCTAATGTTTTTTTAATAATGCAAGGAAAGGCTTTTTGGTGGTCGATATCATTCTGTTTAACATTGCAACTCCTGTGACCCAAGGCAATAAAATAGTAGTTTGTCACGATTTATAAATTCATTTCTGCTGTTCTGAAGCCAGATGACCACATATCTGAAACTCAACTCTGCTACTTAATATTTGAATGACCTGAGGCGAGTTACTTTACCTTTCTACAATTCAATTTTTTATCTGAAAACTACCTCATAATAGCACCTGCTTCATATGACTGTTGTAGGGATTAAATAAGTTAATATATGTAAAGTACTTTGAATGGTCTGTGACATATAGAAAATGGTATGTTAATTGTTTGCCATTATAATTATTGCCCATTGATTCTAATCAGCAATCTTTTGAAGAAGTTAGCATATTTTTCTATCTTTATTATTTATTACTTTGCCCCACTCTTGTAACTAGATAAAATCAGATTCAGAGAAAAATCAAGTGACACCCAAGAAGACAGAGCCTTTGAGTAGGAAACCTGAATCTCAGCCTCAGAGTTTACAAATTGTAGATGGTTTGAAACAACAATTTTTGTGTGTGTGTGTGGAGATGCCAAACTACTTTTTTCATCATTTTCAGAATCCTTGGTCAGTATTTCTAGAAATATAATTAAAGTACTTCATTTTAAATTCAGGAAATGTACCTGAATAAATTTTCTATTCTTTATAATTAGTTCCACCATATCTTTTTAAATGTGAGCCTTTCTTGATGTTCCTGAGTTAAGGACATTTTTTAATTTTTTAAAAATTTATCTAAGCTTGAATTTTGAGATATTAGCTACTTTTGTTGTTTTTTCTTTTTACTTTTTGGTTTCTTTCATTTTTGTTTTGTTTTGTAGTTGTTGAGTTGTAGTTTCATCTCCTATTAATAATTATTCATACTGACCTAGATAAAAGGTTTATCTTTAGTTAGGCAAACTGGCAGGCAATAATTAGATTCCTGATTGCATTAAGAACTACCTATATCAAAATATGACCTATCATACTTTTCATATAATGGTTTCTCTTTGATCTCTGGTAAGGTAGCAATTACCATTATCTCCAAACTTCTTACAGTTTATATATATGGCCCTTGCAAGCATGAGGATATGCAAGCACAAATTTAATTCCTATGTTTAGACTCTTTACAACCAGGTTGCAAATTCTGTGGCAGAACTTACTGAATGGAAAGGAAAGATACAGCAGACATTGTATGAAGATACTGCAGAGGTGAATTTTTACTCTAATCCTTTACTCGATTAGTAAAAGAAACAAACACCTTTAATGCTATGAAACAAATCCTAATTTAAAAAAAAAAGACAGTCATGTACATGATCTTATTATTTTATAATTATTATTATATCTTATTATTATAATAACCAGAGATATTAGTTCTGTGCTAAATAAGTGCCATTGAGCTCATTAATAACTGCTATTTGCTATTTGCTCTTTTTTTTTCTTTCCAGTAGATGGGTGCAATGCTGGATCACACTGTAGACACAAATAAATTCCTACTGACTGATCAATAAAGTTTCTTTTAAAAATTGCTATAAATGCCTGAAATAAAAAGTTGTAAAAACTTAGGGACAAACATGCTGAGGTCCCACTTCCAATAAGAAAAAAAAATGCTTATGTATTGTAAACAATAAAAATATATTTTAACATTGCTCACATCTGTTTAAAATTAGTTTATATTTTTTGCAAGGCATGCCTTGATATCAAAGGGCAATTTTGTTCATGTTACCATTAGAAATTTTCACTTGCCCTGGAGGCAGTGAAAAGTGCTATTTATAAGACTGTAAGTTTACATAGTTTACAAAATATTTTCTTCAACGAAGATATGAATGCAAATAATATTTTTATAGAAAAAGCATCATTTTAACTTGGACTTTACACAATGTAGAATTAAAAAAACAAAATTTAGGCCATCATTCACAACAGGGGACCGCAGCAAAAATAGGCCGAGGCCCAGATGTGGGTCTGCCTGGGGTGTGGGGGTTCTCTAGGGGTCCTCAGAAGGAAACCACTAAACTGCAATGATTTATCTCTAGAGGTAAGCAACTCCCCCTAGTGTTGGAACGGAGATGCGCCTAGACGCCACCTTCGTGGGTAAGGGTTCTTCTGCCTGCAGTGCGGGGCTGCAGCCACCTGACCCCACTGGAGACTGTAGGGGGATTGCCGCCCCCCTACTTTGCTGATCGCCCTGGTTCTTCTCTTCTTCTTCCTCTTTTTCCTCTTCCCCTTTTCTTCTTCCCTTTTCCTTCTGGAATACCCAATCCTACCAGCCCCAACCCACGTGTATAAATTACCCCACTCCGCTTATACTCGGGGCTCAGACTTGGAAACTCCTCTGAGCCCGCGGGCATAAAATAAACAACCTGAACTTGCAAGTACTCCGAGTGCTGCTTCGTCTTTCCAACAACTGAACGGGTAGAGCCTTCCACAACATTCAAAAGGTAGAGTCTTTCAGCAACAAGACCACTTTAGGCTTGTGGACCACAACTATTCCTTCAGAGTTGACATTGTGAAGCTTCAGCATAGGTATCAGCAATTACAGCCTCTTGTGCACCCAGATTTCTTAAGTCAGAGGTCTCAGACTGAAAAGGACTTCTCAGAGAAGCATTCCACCGTGGTGAATGACACTTACGAAAATCTTTTGGCCCCCTGAGCAGAGGACTATACCTTCTAAAGCTCCGTGGAGAAGAGATTCCTGAAGGAAGTGATTATGAAATAGGCAGGTAATTTCTCATGGAAATAATGGATAGTGATAAAAAAAAAAATCACAAGCTGCCATGAAAGAGATTGAATCTATTCTCAGAGCCAAACAGAAAGAATTGACTGACAATGTGAGCAGAGCTTTTGAACAAGATGATTTTGAAAAAGCCAAGGAAATTTTAACAAAGATGAGAATCTATTCAAATGTGGAAGAAAAGATCAGGTTAAAGAAGATTCCCTTCTGATTGTTGCTAAATTTAAGTTTTAAACATAAAGTATTTATATATATATATATATATATATATATATATATATATATATATATATATATATATATATATAAAATTTAGTCCACCAATCTACCTTAAAATTATGCTTTATATTTACCGGGCTTCAGAGGCACAATGACATATAAAAATTAATGTGGATTTTATAGGCAAGATTCTAATGTGATTCCAAATGGATTTACAGAGATTATTCTAAGCAGGATTAGAGATAATCTAAATGCAAACAGTGTAACAAAGCTTTATCATGCAAAAGTTGCAAAAAAGTCCTTAATGTCCTTCTTATTTAAACTCCAACATCCTTCATTAGCTTCATTCTCTGGGAAATACCCTTACCTATCCTGCCCACTCCTCCTGACTTTGTTAGCTACTTGAGCGAAACCTCCGTCATAGTGAATCCCCATTACTGATTATGGCTAAAGGAAATCACAACTAAGAACGTATTTTACTATGAATTTACTGCTCTCTTTCAATCCTACAAGACATCCTCACATTGTTAACTCTCTCAGTCACCTAAAGAAAATGTAGATAGGTAGATAGATAAGTAGGGAGGGAGGTAGGCAGGCAGGCAGGTATACTGGGGGTGCCAAAAATATATACACATTTTAAGAGTTGTCATCTATGTATTACTTGTAGTATGAGGTTCACTCAAAAGATTGTATATATTAATTCACAGTATTAATTTTCTCTTTACTCTTGAATTATAATAGCATTAATATATGAATGCTAGTGTAACTATGCAACAGGCAGGACAAAGAAAATGGCAGAAGCACGTTGTTGTTGAGGAACACAAAACCATTTTGAAGTGATATTTGAAATGAGAGAATATTGTTTCCCCCATGCTCTCTTAACACCCGTTGGCTTCTGCCTATGGGGGACCTTAAAGTCTGTGATGTACTATAGAAAATCAGCTACACTGGTGGTGCTTTGAAAAGAAACTGAAACAGTTTGCACAGAAATATAAGCGGACACTTTGGTCAGTGGTGCTCAAGCAGTAGTTCGCTGTCAGAAAAGTCTGGATGATGATGGCAACCACTTGAGCACCTTTTGTAATTGCAGAAGTTAAATGTGACTTGTATTCATCTTATGTTATTGGTATATATTATTACAATTTAATACAACTTTTTCCTTTCTTAAAATGTGTGTGTATTTATATATTTTGGCACCCTCTGTAGACCTAGTTATAATTTCTGTGATCCTATCTGAAGCCAAAGCCAACACTTGTAAATAAGATCCCATCTTCTCTCTCCCCCTTACAAATGTAGCTCCAGCAATTGTGCTCTCTCTCCTAAATCTGAATTTTACCTTCTAAACCTATTGGATCATTTTCATGAAAATATAAAGTTGTATAATTTTTGTTATCTTAGCAAAAACAACAACAAAAACATTAGATATTTAATTCTTTTCCAGTTAATACTCAACTTCTGTGGTCAGCAAATGGCTGAAAAATTTATATGTATACTTAGTAGTTTTCAATTGGCCCTCTCAAAGTTTTTCGTAAGTTGGTTCAAGCAGGGATTTCCTTCCTGTACTATTAGAAGTCTTCACTTGCCATGGAGACCATGAAAGAACCATTTCACCACAAGAGCTCTTATAAAGGTAGTATGCTACTAAAACTCATACTCAGTTGTCCACCATCATCTTATTTTTCGTTTTCAAAACTTTTAGTTTGAAGTTACTTTAGACTTACTTAGAAGTTACAAAAAGAGTGCAGAGAATTGTCCTGTACTCTTAAACCAGATTTCCCAATGACATAATACTATCTACACAGACATAGTACAATTATTAAAACCAGAAAATTCACATTGAAACAATCATTAACTAAACCACAGATCCTATTTGAGTCTCATCATTTTTTATATGCACTCTAAAGTTTTTTTGTGTATAAATCTATGACACTTTATAATCTGTATAGATTCATTAACTACAACAATAAGGATACAGAAATGTTCTATCACTTCAAAGAAACAATGTCATTCTGTCTTTTTAGTCAGAGTCATTAATTGATTTGCTTTCTTGACCTGTTTACTCAACATCTCTTGGGAATCCAATAGATGACTCAAATTGACACATCCAAAATAAAATACTTGATATTTCTCCTCACATTTATTTTAACTCTTCTGGCCACATTATATTACAATAACAACTTTATCTTTCAAGTTGCTCAAGTCAAAACCTTTGCAATCATCATTGATTCCTCTAATTCTCACACACCCCATAACCTCCCCATCAAATGATCCTGTTGGCTCTATCTTCAATTTATATCTGTAATCTGACTTTTTCTTATAACCTCCAATGCCAATGCTCAGGTCTAAGAAATCATTTTCATAGATTATTATCTAATCAAATAATTGCTCAATCATTTTGCTTCTAATCTTGCTTTTCTTAATGGTTTACACACAATTTAGCAACCAGTGTGAATCCTTTATAACATAAGTCAAATAATATCATCTCTTAATTAAAAATCCTCAAAGCCTTTCTAGACCACTCTTAGTAAATTCAAAAATCCTTCCAATTGCCTCGCCTTGTATGATTTATCCCATTATAGTTTCCCAACCTTCATTTCTACTACCTTCGCCTACTCACTTCTATCCTAGTAACAGGGGTTCTTGATCATCATTTTTATATATACATTCTTTTATATTTGGGCTATAGTATTACACGGTATGTTCAAGTATTCTGGCATACTTCTGACCCAGATTATGGCTCATTCTCTTACTTTTCTTATTTTTAAAATTTATTTTTCATTGTATATATAGTAAAATTCACTCTGGAAAAAAAAACTATAGACTCTTTAATATCTTTATGTTTCTGATTAAATGTCACTTAATGTCTTTCTGACATTAATTAATGCACACACACTAATCATCCTTTTTTTGTGTGTGTGACATTTAAAACCATTTGACATGCTATACCTTTATATATTATTCTTTTTAAAGTTCTTTCTTTAGAATAAGCTTCATATATAGGCAGACTATTGTTTTTGTTTTGTTCCTCTTTTTGTTTCTTCTAGCACCTAGAGCAATGTTTTTCATACTGTAAATTTCCAATAATTAGATAAATGAAATATGTACCTAAACCTTAATTATATATACATATCTTCTACCTTTATACTTTCCAAACTAATTATTGTTCCTTAGTCCATCTTAAAGATAGATTATATTGGTTCCATAGATATGGACATTTTATCCAGCACTTTTGAGCTCACACTACTACTTTGTTTTACATAATATTGGTTCTTGATTTTGTACTTAACCTATACTTTCTTCATGTGGGGAATTTTTAATTTTTTCTGCCTAAAAAGTTTTTTAAATTACTGGGTATTAAGACTATGCCTTGAAACTCTATTATAATAATATCATGGTGTGGATATGCTAAGCACAATAAGCTATTGGTAAAGACTTTATTGTACTTACTGATTGACAGCATTAATTTTCTCTTTACTCTTGAATAAAACACAGACATTCAAACTTTTGGAAGTTGGAACTCTCATAGCAAGTTTTCTATTTTAATATAATTTTCACTTTGCAACTTATGGGGACATATATCTTACTTATCTTTGTATTTGTAGGACCAGAACCATTATCTGCTATATACTAGGAGCTTAGCAAGTCATTTCTCATTAAACAAAATAGTCAAAGTCTCATTACTCTCAACCTTATGTACAAACTTATAGTCAGTAGAATTTATATCTCAATAGAGGTATGAGTGCGTTCTCTGATAGAGCGCCTTGCTTATATTTACTGTTTGTTGTTTATCTCCTTTACAATATTCTTTCATTTCAGCTAAGGCCAAGCATTTGCCAATAAGAGCATTTGCTCTCTGTCGCATCAACCTGCTGACATGGAGACTGATATGTTAATATAATATCATTTTCATTTTTAATGACAAAGTAATGTAGTTTCCTTTTCCCTCTTAAACAAGTCCTTGGTTTTCATACTGCTTGCTTTTAATCATCACTGTCTTTGCCTGGAGTTATTTGATTTTAATATTCCACTTTGAATAAAAATGCCAATTGAGAGAAACTTATTTTGTTTTTGGGTTAAAAATCAGTTGAGATTTTAATTTTTTTCTTTTCCTTTAGACAAAAGAAATGTTTTCAAAGACACTGCATTCTTACAAACACTGCATATGAGAAAGTTAACAGGCCATAGAGAAACAGAACACTTTATTTTTGGGGTCATTTTTCTTTCAGAATTCTAAGCAAGCGAGGCCTAGATTGTGGTCCTAAACAGTGACATGTAAATTGAAAAGTTTTATTTATTAAATAGAGATAAATGGCAAGATGTCAATTTTTAAAGTTTTGATTTGGTCTTTGATTGGGCTGAGAATATGATTTCAGGGCAATTAGGTAGCCTGAAAACATCACTTTCTTAAAATGATCGATGTTTCCTTTGGCACAATGGTTCAGCATGGCATGAATAAATCATATTTGCCCAGGAAATCCATGCTCTTCCTGCATAATTGATAATATATTTGGTGTTCCCATTTTAGTTTCTCACCAAGTGTCATGCCCAATTTTTTGATTCTTTGAACTTTTTCAACCTCTTGCTATAATTTTCCTATATAAATCTATTTTTCCTGAAGTCTTAAGTTTTAAGATAGCCTTAGCTGATGAAGATATATGACTGCTAAAATAAAATTTGTGTCAATAAAATATTATGAAACTGGGCCATTTACCTCAAGGTCACACTCTAGGTACACAACGAACAGAGGCAGACAAAGGTTATATTTTCCAAAGTTGAAGACATTGCTAAAGCTCAGGCAAAAGACAGACAGCAGCAATTTTTAGTTTCAGTATTTGTAACCTTGTAAAAGAGATAATACTAAAACTGAAGACTTTCATGAGTTAAAATAAATCAACACTCAAAGCAGAAGTATCTAGTTATCTTCTTATAAAACACGTGCATGGTATAGGTCACCTATGTGTTATAATTCCAACATTTGAATGATAAGTTTTTAACACTAATGACTCTTATTTGATTCTTTATAAGTGATCCATTAGTAGGTAATTAAAATAGATATGTTCTCCAATTTTTCACTTTTATAACATTTTATAATGTCCACATGTGATTTTATATTCTAATTCAGCACTCAAAAGAAAATTTCCTTTTAGATACTTTGCCTGCAAGCAAATACTATCACTAAGTAAGTGGTAGGGAGCTGCTCAAATTCTGCGTATTTCAAACTTTAATGTAAGTTATTATATAAATCACTATTATTTTTCTCCCTAGAGAGGAATAAAAAATGTGTGGTTACCCAAATTTTTTGCTATAATTGTAGTTGTGTGATATTTGGTATCACTAATTTATTACAACTTTAAAATATATAGTTTTTCATTAAGAAATTCACAAGTATTTATTCATGTAGATTGAGAATCAGTCACTTTCTTGCATTATTGAAGTATAGCAGATATACAGAAAAGTGAACAAATCAGCAGCAAAACTATCAATTTTTACTAAGTAAACTCTTGGTTTACCAGCCTCCAGATCTAGATGTAGAACATTGCCTGTTTCCTAGAGAGTGCCACCTCATCTCCCCAAAAGAAATGGTGATTGACCTCTTCAATCACCAAAAGAAATGGTGATTGAAACCAGTTATACCTGGTTTTCAATTTTAAATATATTCACTCTGAACATTACCTCAACATTATTTTTGGGAACTTTACTCATTCTATTGCATGTAGCAATATTTCTTAATTATTAAACTCACTAGAACATAGTACTCTGTTCTATAAATAGAATTATTTATATTTTGTATATTTCTATATTTATGTTTGGTGTTATTTATACCAAAATAGAATTATTCATTTAATCATTAATTAACATTTCTTATTTCTGGTATTTCTTTATTAATAGTGCAGCAATAAATATTTTATACATGATTTTGGTAAAAAAAGTATACACTCAATTGGGTCATTTATATAGAATTAAATTTCTGACCATAGTGTATATACTTGGCTCCAGTAAATATTGGCAATTTAACAATTTGGTAAAATGGGTTCACCAATATACATTTTTACCTGCATTATTTGAGAAATTCTTTGTTTATTTTTAAAATTAGGCATTTTGATTGTATAGTGGTATCCTTAATGAAGTTATTAGTATTATATATACCTGATGACTAATGAGGTTAAGCAACTATTCATATATTTGCTGCTTTTATAGATATACTAACTCATAAGATCTTGTTCAATACTTTTGCAAGGCTCATTTTAATTTTTTTTATTAATTTGTAGTTTATAATACGGCTACTAGTCTTTGTCAACTAGAATATATTGCCCATTAGTTCTCCCACTCTGTGTGTTAACTTTTCATTTCCAGTATGAAATCTTTTAATATTTTTTTTTTTAAATTTTAGCCTAGTCTTAATCTAATTTGTCAATTTCTTAATTTTTTGGCATTCTCATGTAAGCTACATGTGAGGTGGGCTCCACACAGGGACAATGGTGGCTATCCCTCTAGCCTTTACCCTAAAGCCACACGACTTACTCTTTCCATGTATGGAGCCACTCGAGTTACCACCCCCTCTGTCAGAGCTCAGGGTGAGTGCTCACAGGCAAGTGATTATGTGCCCTAAAGAGGACATCTGAGTTTCCAACCTTCTTCCATCTCATTGGGATGGATGAATGAAATCCTGAGATGTTGTGGGAACTCCTCTTACTGAGACAGCTCTCCTGGGCTGGGGAGCACGGTGTGGGGCTGGGACCCCTCACACTTTAGAGGGGACTTAGCCACTGAGGTGTGTCTTCCAGATGCTGTTGGTTTGGTGTCAGCCCTTTTCGCATCAGCCATTTTCACATCTCTACCCATCCTATCAGTCTGATGTGGCCTCCAGATACCCCAGGATCTCTTCATCTGCAGTCTGGAGGTGGGACACGGGTTTCTAGCCTGTGAGTTTATTCTGCTTACAGCGCCAGCTGTGGGGAAGGATAAAATTACCCTTGAGGATAGCCTCAAGGTTCTTCTGACTGATCTTTCTGCCCATGGCAGTCCCACAGAAGCAAATCCAGGTAGTTCCTCCATTTATTTATTTATTTATTTGAAATTAGATATGTTATAAATTTTTGGTCATACTTTATCAGTTTTTACAAATTTTTGCCTCAATTGCAATCTATACTAGATCCATATGAAGGTTGTGAGGAAACGTTCCATTAATTTTTACGTACCTCATTTAATTTATTCCATGACATGATCCACGGAATATAGGTTTATACAGGAATAAACCCTTGACTTGAACATAATAGAAAATATTTTAACTATGATTCAAATCCAGGTCAGTGACCTCCCTTGGCTTCGCACTTAGCCAGTAATCTGCATACTAATAGCTTTAAAGAAACAAGGTATATGGACATCTTACAGATTTTTTTTAAAGGGAAAAAGGACCTCAATTATTTGACCTACTCTTAACAGTTGAGTCTGATTATGTTATATGATCTTAACAATTTAAGTATCTTGTGAAATCTGTTCAAATTATTGGGATTGAAGAGGAAGGATTTGCTCTAAAAGAAAAGAAGAAAGAATAATGTCATAATATTAGATATCGGCAGGGGATCAACCCATGTCTTTTCCTCTGCTTGAAAATTATAAATTTTAAGATTCCAGAGAATTCAAGTGGTGGCAAATTTCATGGAGAGCTTCTTGTTATGAAAATTTTTTATTTTCAGTTTAATTTAATTTGTGATGTGCTAAAATCAGACTATTTGAAGTTACCTGTGGTCAGTCCTTGATACTAATTGTGCTTTACTTCTTAATCTTGAATTAAATAAGCTTTCTTTGGGATTTGTTATCCTCTTGATTCAGTTTGCTGTCTCAGCACCATTTTTGTCATTTGCATTAAAAAAAAATAAGTACTTAAAGTTCTTTTGAATTTATTATTTTATCAGCCAAAGGGTCAGTTGCTCAATGAGTGAGATTAAGTAGGTACATGTCAATGGTTAATTAGCATTTTTTATCGCATCTATATAAAAATAAAATTCAAATTATCTTCTTCAAATATGTCATTGCTTCTGTAATGTTTCTCTTTTACTCTGTAGAATTTCTCAGAGTTTCTCAAAATCATATAATTTCAAAAACTCCAACTGAAGTTACATAGACCTAAACACTCATGTTTCTAATGCATAATATTACTTATTTGAATGGAAGTTCTAAGAGAGATTGAATCTTACTGTTACTTTCTCACATATTCCCAATTAATTTAGAAGATTACACCTATTCATTTTGTAAACAAAATACCCTTACAAAGAGAAATTTCTGTCCCTAAAAGTTAAAACTAAGTATTTTTTCTTTTCTCTTAACAATGGTTGTTAAGAGTTGCACAGTACACTGCCTGCAAGATTATCAGTAGGGATTATAGTATTTTTGATGGAAAGACACTGAAGTACAGAGGGGATGCAAATTCTCCTTTGTGACAAAAATTATGGAAGCTTATGGACATGGTACACACAATACAAATTTGTCCAGAGGTCAACTTCTAGGCCCTCAAGTTATCTCACCTATGGTATGTGAACTGTAACTGGTATATGAAATCTAAGTGATTCCACCTATGCATGGTAAAGATTTGACCAGATTTTAGAAATCTGCCTTTATCATTTTCTACTCCAGTGTTCTGCCACCCATCTCCGTTAACTCCTACCTGACTTTTAGTCCTTACTACTCTGGTGATTTGAATATGTGTCTATTTTACTAGATGCTGGGCACAAAACAAAGTCATTATTGATGAAATCAAGTGAATTCAATCACCCAAAAGCATTTCTCCATAGGTCCTGGTTTTAGACCTTCCTGAGTTCTATTCCTGTACCATCACATCAGATGTAAAAACTTTAAGCAATTTCAGTGGAAAACCTGACCACCACGCTGTTTGACAACATAATCCTGACTATG
Source organism: Lyroderma lyra (assembly GCA_004026885.1). Taxonomy (NCBI): domain Eukaryota; kingdom Metazoa; phylum Chordata; class Mammalia; order Chiroptera; family Megadermatidae; genus Lyroderma; species Lyroderma lyra. The sequence continues at coordinate 56,237 of PVJL010005791.1, forward strand.
TTATCAGCTATTAGTCTAAATCTTGATTAGTGTAACAAATCACTGTAATACCATAATTCTTGCCAGTGTTTATTTGCAGACAACAGCCAGCAGGCCAAGATTTTAAAACTTAAATCTGAATTCTTAATAAAATTATTGAACCATTAAATTAACTGATGCTAGAGCTTTCTATTTTAATATATTTAATTTGAAATAGTGTTATTCTATTAATTCAGAAACTTGTGTATTTGATCACCTGTTATTTGCACTTAACTATACTTAACTGATATATTTTCCCAATATTGGCCATTAGTTATTCTATTATTGAATATATTTTTGGTAGTATTGTTATAATTTCCTAATTATAAATTTTTAGATGTAGACTTTATATGTATCTGTAGTTAGGTGATATTTATATTGTTAAAGCTCTTGATGGTATTTACTAAATAAATGCTCTCCAGAAATGTTGCATTAATTTATATTCCAAATAGCATTCTATAATCACCAACACTGAAATAATGATGGGGATGATGATAATGACATTTTTTACTACACTACCACTGCTTTTTAATCTTGGTCATGGATTAGGCTTCAGTTCCCACAAAGAAAATTTTTTCTTCTTGATTTCAGCAAATCAAAGACTTATAGCAAATTGTTTTTTTCTTGAACATAGTGGATCAAAAACATGGTTGAAAAACTTATTTTTAAAATTAAAATCAAATGGGAGGTTTAAAATATTAACTAAATATTGCAGAATGCAAACATAAAAGAGAAAGTGCCAATAAAAATGAAAAGTCTTGTTTGAGAATCTAATACAATATTTATGAAAAGACTCCCACAAAGATGCACTGTCATGAAATTTTAGAATGATTGAAATAAATCAAAGAATGTAATTAGTAGAAGAGGAAGAGACAAGAGTCATTTCTATATAAACAATACTCAAAATGAGTAATATCAATTACTTCAGCAGTCTATAAAAAATGATTCAACATTCACTTTCATAAGCTGTTGAATTGTTAATCATATATGTAGTAGAATAAAGACATTTTATATCAGATAAAGGATCAAAAAATGTACTTCTTTTATACCCTTTCTTAAGGAAGTTGCTTTAAGTTGAAATTCACAAGGTAAACCAACAAGTACTAAAGCATGGTATCCAAGAGATATGATTTTTAGGAAAGAGTGGATCCAACCTAATGAAGGAGACATTCCAATTGATAAGTCAAAAGTTAGCTGTTTGGGCATATTATTTTGAGACATAATGATGACTACTAAGGGAAAAAGAAATAGAAGTTTTCTAAAAGAATTACAAATTAACTTTGTAGATAGTTCATAGGGACCAATGAAGATTGAGTGAGGGGTAGCTTTTTAAAATATTAATCTATCAGCACTATTTAATTTCTATTTACTAGGTGCATACATTACATTTATATGAATTAAATAAAAATATTTCAGGAATAAACCTTGATTCTGCAATAATTTACTGGAATAATTTCAGTTTGTAGAACCATTTTATTACAACTAATATTGAGTAGTAAAAATATATTTATAATAATAAACATAAGAAACATGCCTATTGTTGACAATCTCTGTATCCTAAATCATAAACAAATGTATGTGACCATATACACAACACTTACTTACTGTTTTGTTCTTCAATACATATAGTAGGAACTCAAAAGTTTTGTGAAATGAATCTTCTAATTTATTGAAACTGCGAATATTTACCTTAATGAATCCTAATAGTCCTGTACTCTTTTTGGTTAGAGAACAACTTGTTAGTCAAAATTTCATGAAAACACATCATGATCCATGAAAGGTCTTAGTATCATGGTGGATCCTCACTACTGCCCCAGGAAACTATGCTCTTCAGTTTCAGATAAAAATTTGTTTTAATAAGGCTTAGACCACCACTCCCTACTTCTTCTCAAACTCTTCTTCTGTTTGAATTGGCTCTTAATCAATCTTTTGATTAGCAGATAAAAATCAGAAATTTTCTCATCATAATGAGGTGGAGATGGTGGCTGCATCTATGCTTTGATTTAAATTATGATAGAGAGTCCTGCCAGATTCTAAATGTCTGGCTCCCACTAGTCCTATCCAAGTTTATACTTTGAGGAAAGAATGGTATGAAAGTGAACATCCATTTTAGGAATGCACAGACAGCTACTTCAGTCACTTCTTATTATTCCCAAATGCAAATATTTGTTTCTTAGGTTAGATTGGTGTAAATCAATTACCCAGCTTAGTGTAATTGATTTAGAATACATAAAAGAGGAGTGATCAGTAGAATTTTTCTCCCTAAAAAAATGGTTGAGAGGGGTGTCCCATCAAGGCTGATGGTGGTGAGACAGAGATGGGGCCTGGGAATGCAGAAGTCTTCAGATATTTCCACCTTAAAAAAAAATTGACACGGAAAGAGAAGAAAGAGGCATAAATACAAGTAATGCTTAATTTTAAATTTCCCCAGGGCTCTTGTGTTTGCCCAGGGACCTGAAGTGGAAAATTAAAAAAATACACAAAAGGAACAGCAATAACTGGAATTCCCTAGAAACACTTGAAGAAAAGTACTCTAAGCTTTGAATTTGAAAGGAATGTATTAGTTTGAGTTAAAAAAGAAAAGTCCGAATTCTTGCTTTATTGGTAGAGAGTTACTATAAATGGGAGAAAATAAGAGTAAATAAAGCTTCAAATTATAAGCCCTTCCCACACAAGAATAGACAACTTAAAGATTCACCTTGCTTTGGTAAAATAAGCTCTGTGGGAGGTCTGATTGCAAGAGCATTAGAGACTGAATAGGGAATATGTAGAGAGCTTATCATTTAACCAGAAAATTATTCTAGATGAAATGTTAAAAATAACCCTGTGAGTGGGAGGAAAGCACTCAATGTCATTTTGCGTATTAAAAGAACATGCTCAACAAAATAAACATTTTCTACCAAAATACTAGTATTTAATTAGCAGAATAAGCTGTTTTAGCATTCTGCCAAAGTTACATGTGGTGTCTTTTACTTCTATTTGTATGCTTCTGTGTACTTAGTGTTAAACATTCCTGCCTTTTCTTGTTTTTTTTTTTTTTTTTTTTTTTGCCAAAAGTAATATTTTTGTTTTTCTATTTAGTCATAGTGGAATATAATTCCAGAGTCAGAAGCAAACAAACAGAAATCATTATGTTCTCCATATAATTATTCTCCTGTTCTGTTTAATGATACAGTGTTGTGTATTTTTACAAAGCAAACCTCAGTGGTACAGTCTGTAGTCTAAATTATCTGATAAATTGTCTTAGAGATTTTTTTTTATAGACCAATTTAGCAACCTTTCACCAGATGTGTACATGATATCAATAAAAGTGCTCTTTTTGGCTTCCTGAGTTCGGCAGAACTGCAGACTCATACATTGAATGGCCTGTTTTATCATTTGTAATGAATTAACATTACAGAATGTGATGGGTAATATAGAGAAAATTGGCTGGGATAAAACAAATAAAAAAATTTACTATTAGAACCATGTTAAAAATATAACATGAGTCATTCTATCCCATAAAAGTCATAAAGATCTTTGCAGTCCTGAGAGATCTTTGAAAAGTTACTGTTATTTCTTTTTATACTTTACTATATATCAAAAAGAATGGGAGTCATATGAAATTGTTTGGAATTATTGGCAAACATATTCAGATATGAAGAATAGAATTCTTCTTTACACAGTTTATAATATGTGCATGGGAGAATTTATTTTATAAAAATAGTTCATTTCTGAGTAACTTAAAAAGTGATCGACAGATTTTTGACCAGTCTAATCATTATTAAAAATATAAAATTAGTAGCTTCAGGGCTTAAATGCACCATATAATTTTCCAAGAACTTAGCAAATAAAAACCATCCTTATATATAGCAGTCACTAATAGAAAATCATAAAAATTTGGAAAAAGTAACACACAGATCATTAAATTCAATATTCTAATCCTGATACTATGCTGCCTTGCTGAGCAGAGGACATGTGATACTCCACTAAGTGCAAAACCAGGATTAGAGTAATTCTCTGTTAACCGGAACCCAAGCAACCAGCAAAATATAAAAAGAAATAAAACTTTAAATAAATATTAAAATAAAATCAATTTCTAGCAGAAATGTAAGTTTAAACTTGACATGCCACGCGTGGCACCCTGAGTAAGCTCACCCATTGTGTATCACTTTTGTCTTTCATTCTCACCAATTCACCCTGTGTAAACATACTGGTCTTTTGGGATCTATTATTATTCAAATTTTGTGTTCTCATCCAACCCCAAGTATGCTGAAACAGGTTCCAAGTAAAGGTAAATGCAAAATACCATCAGCAGAAGATGAAAATGTACAAAAGGCTTGAGAAATTTAACATCAGTTTATCAATGACCTTTGACATTAAGGTTCAGTCGCAGAAGATAAAGAAGTTTTACGCTAAGTTGGAGAGTGACGAGTGTGTGGAGAAGAGTCATAATTTTCATACACTGAAAATGGGAGTGCTTGACCAGATCCTGTGTAAGTGGTTTCCTCTAAAGAGGTCTGAGGGTGGTTATATTTCTGGACCCCTGTTGCAGGAAAAGGTGAGGGGATTTCAAGAGAAAATGAACATTGAAGGTCAGTGTTCATTTTCAAGTGGCTGTCTTATCTGATTTAAGGTTCATTCTGGCATCCATAAGCTGGATTTGTCAAATGAGCACAAATCGATTGATTTGAGGCTGCAGTTTCATTTTGTGACATGCTTAGTGAGCTGGTTGCAGAAAATGGCTTGTTCCCAGAGCAGATTTATAATACAGATGAGACTAGATTAATATAGAAGTGTCTGCCTAATTCTGCTCTGGCTGGTGGTAATGAGAAAGTAGCTCACCGTTTCAAGCCAAATAAAGAGCACATAATTGAGGTTGTTTGTGCAAAGCCATTGGGACATCATAAGGTAAAGTCATGTGTGTTTTGCAACTTTTGTTAAGCCAAGGTGCTTTGAACATATAACTAAACTTTCTGTAGATTATAATGCACAGAATAACAGTTGGATGGATGCAGAAATTTTTATGATGTGGTTTCATTATTCATTTGTCCAGTGTTAAAGAAAATTTATGAAAGACAGGATACCAAAGAATAATGAAGAACATTGTAATAGTTACTCCTGGATAACTTTCATGCACATCATCCTGCAAAAGAGCTTGTTAATGGTAACATTTTCCTACATATGTTATCTTCCAGTTAACATCACAAGTCTGATCAATCCGATGGATCAGGTACAGAATGTAAAAATGTTTTACAGGTGGGACTTCATGCAAAAAAATGACTAATTTTGATAGGGCAATTCTGAAATTTCAGAAAAACATAATTTCAAAGATGCTATCTACACTGGCAGTTGTGCTTGGGATTCTGTGAGAAGTGAAACTTGGAAATGTTAAAGAAAGTTGTGGCCAGCTGTGATGTCTGTGGATTCCTCCTTCCCCTCTATTGACTTTGAGAGGTTTCCAATCAATAGTGCAGTGCCAGCAGCAGAGCTTATAATAAAATCTGTGAGTTAGTTGACTCTGCTAAAGATGAATCTTTCCCAAGATGAACTTGATGACTGGCATGCTGTGAATGAACCTATTCCAGTAACTCATACACTTAGTGCAGGAGACATCATACATGCTATTGTGAATTGTGGAAAAATGAATGTTGCAGAGGAGGAAGACAATGATGAAAATGGGTGTGAGATGGAAAAAATATCCTGGCAGAGAGCATTTCAAACTGTAGTAACTTTTGCAGAACTGCAACTATTCCTCATTTCTCAGCATGTTATGCAGCTGCACATTATGCAAAACCTGACTTTGCATAAGAGGCATAAGCCGCAATGCAAGCTGATATTCATTCATTTTTCAAGAAAGCTGCACACAAATTTGTCAGTACATCATCTACTGATGTAGATCCCAAACCACCAATATCCACTTCTAATCTTGTCCTAGTTACATCATCAGATCCTTATGATCCTGATGTGCTGTCTACCCAGTAATCTCTCTACCTGTCCTGTAACAGTTTCAAGTGTGTATGTGTGTGTTTTCTTCTGTTACTTGAAGTTAAAACAATTATGTTAGTTGAAAAGTTTGTTGACTTTCATTTAACTAAAATTGTACACTGCATTCACAAAACTATTTTTATAAAACTGTATTGGTTGTCTTTGTCTTAATTTGTTTTTAGTTACTATATTTCAATATTAAAATTAATGCAATCCAGTTAGTACCTGTGTTCCAGGCACTTTTCTTGCTTTGGGGATTCAGTGGAGAGAAAGATAGGAAAACCTCTCTTGGGACTTACTTTGGCCTTTTCGAACTGTGTATTAGTTTTCTCTTTAGCTCAGGGAAATATTCTTCTCTTATTTGGGTAGTGATAGTTTGTGCTTTATCCATTTCTTTTTTCTTCTGAAAATCCAGGTGTTATCCTATTAGTTATATGGAATCACTTTTCCAAGTTTTATATTTTTCTTCCTGTTTTTTTATATCATCTAATTTTTTATCGATACTTTGAAATGTTATTTCTACTTGATTTTCTTGGACAATATGTTTTATCTTACCATTTATGGCCTTGTATTTGCTTGTCTGGAAAAACATTTTTCTCTCCCATAATGTGTATTGGTGAGATATGATATCACTCCTTTTTCATAAGGAAGACAAAGACTTTGCCCCTGAGTGTTGGCTGGGCAAGTGGAGGCATGGGGAGGAAGCTCTCTTCTTAAACAATTATTAGAGCTCTCCCAGACCCAGCAGCAGGAATAGGATCCAGCTCAGGCAACTGGTTATTCTTCAGTTTCCGGAGAACCAGGAATAACAAACATGCTTATATGTGGCCCAGCCAAACTCCCTTAAATAGCCTTCTCCAGGTGTTCTTTGAAAGAACACCCAGCACCAGCTCTTTACTGGAACATGCACAACCACAACCTTGCTGGTGGAAAGCAAAGTAGTGGGGATTGCTTGTTTGTTTGTTAGTTTGTTTTTAAGTACATCTGATTATATATCTTCTCTGCTTAAAACATATCAATAAAATTATATTACTCAAAATATTAAAATTGAATTTTGATTATTTGCACCATCAGGGTACTGATTATTTCTAAATCATCTTTTCTGCAATTTCCCCTTTCAGTTAAGGACACAGGCAGGCCACTTTCCTTCTCACCTCAGAGTCTACTTTTCTGGTTTCTTCTCTGCCTAGAATTACTTTTTTCTCTCTTCTCCTTTCATCTAGCTATATTACTGATCACCTCCTTTCTTCTTTCCTTCAGCTTGTACTTTTGAGTATCTGTTATGTGCTAAGTATTAAGTATATACTGATGATAAAAAATGATATGGTGATATAGTCTATGTCTTTGTGAAGCTTTCACTTTACCAGGAGTGGCAAACCAAAAACCAAAATTATATAAATATATAAAATCCAAACTATCATAAATTCTATGACAGAAAGAGAAGATACATGGTTAAATGAGTGAAGGGGTTGAGATACAATTTTTGTCAGCCTTTTTCCGAAAACTCTGAACTTAACTACAGAATTATTTAATAAATAATAATTAAAATTGGATTAGTTTAATTACTTCCCATACTATTATTTTTAATGCCCATTACTTTAGGATATATCTTGAATAGTTCATTGTTATCTATCAGAAAAATACAGCAAATACCAGGGTAAAATCAATTGCACTCTTATTCATGATTTTTTATACCTTTCTTCATTTATTCTGCCTGCCAAGTGATTTTGTAGTTTTGCACACTAACAGTGTCCTGCATTTCTTTACCTCATGGATACTGAGTACATACATCAATAAGTGTAGCATTGCTTATGACCATAGTTGACAAATACAATAAGTATTGCCAAGTATTTCAAAATTCCTAAAAACCTTTTGGCATATTTTCATCTTCACTTTTCATTCTCTAACGTATCCCAGAAAGTTATTCAGTATATTTATTGAGGAGCCATTAGTTCAGGAACATTTATTTTGTGGTATATTAAAAAAGAAATGTAAGAGAGAACCAAGATGGGAGAGTAGGTAAAAACTGTGCCTGCTTTGTTCTGTGAACACATTAAAATTACAACTAAATTATTAAACTAACATCATGGAGAACCATCTGAAGTCTAGTTGAACAGAAGCTTTATAATTAAGGATACAAAAATAAATAAATAAAAAAAGAAGGCCATGGCAAGACTGGTTGGAGGGACACAGAAGTGAAAAGAGCCAAAGTTTTGGTGGTGGTAGAGAATCAGATATAGAAAACATTTGTTTCATTGCCAGATGGGAGGAAAGTTGGGGGAAGGGTGAAATAAGGGGAAGAGATTGGGAAGTTCAGTTTAGTGGTTACAAAGTAATAATTATGGGGATATAGGGCATAACATGGGAATATAGTCAATCATACTGCAATAACTATGGGTGGCATCAGATGGGTACTAGACTAGTTGGGGTGATGAGAGGAGGGTGGGAAAGGTGGGTGAAAAAGGGAAAGAAATCAAGAAGTACAAATTCATAGTCACACAATAGTAAACAGGGATGTAATGTTCAGTATAGGGCACATTGTCAATAACACTGTAATGATATATGTTGTCAGATGGGAACCAGATGTATTAGAATAAGGATTTTATAAGTTATATAAATGTCTCATCACTATGCTGTACACCTGAAACCAATATAATATTGTATGTCAAATGTAATTGAAAAATAATGAGAAATCTTACAATATATTAAAAAATGTAAATTACTTATTTAAAATAATTATCAATCCATATTTTTAGTCATAGCAATCTCAATTGAAACATTTTTCACATATCCTAAAAGACTAATATTTATTGATAAGAATAGAAGCAAAAATATTGTTTCAAAGAGATGCTTATATTCCCACTTGTGCTAACGTTAGTGTTTATTTTTTGAGATGTAGCAAAATGGAGTTTATATCTAGGCATTTAGGAAAAACTACTGCTTTTTTGCCCTGTTTAGAAAGACACTTACTTATATTAGGACTCTACCATACTCTAACAGAATTGAGATTTGGGATCCAAAATTGATTGACTGATTGATTGACTGATTGATTTAATTTATTCTATAGGAGGGGTAGAAAGATCAATAAAGTCCCTAGTTCAAGAAAATGTCACAGAGTTGGTAATAAGAAAGCTTAGTGGATGGTTGAAATAAATGTAAAAGTCAAAACAGATTGTAGATGGCTTAACCTGATTTCGATATAATGTTCTCATAGAATACAACAAACTTATGATTTTTTAAAAACTCTTGAAACATGTATACAAACACACTGGCCCCCATTTATCCCTAGATATCACTCTTTATCTGTTCTATTTTACAGAAAATCTTCTCAATGTAACCATTTATACTTACTATCTGCTATTCTTCTCCACGTATTTGCTCTTGAAGATAATTAAATGAGATTTTGCAGCACAACTACTTCCATGAAAATCATTTACAATCTCTACATTGCTAAATCCAATTAGCAATCCTCATTTTTCATCATTCTATACTTAGCAGTATTTTACATATTAATTACTCACATTTTCAAAAATTAAGATACATGACATATAACACTATATTATTTTTAGATGTACCCACTTTCTAAAAATAGTTCCTTTATTGTATTCCAGAAACTTTATTCTCCAGATAGTTTTTCTTCTTTATCAACAGTTACTCCTTTTAGCTTCCCAATATGTCAACATTGCAGAACCTCTGGACAAAAATCTTGGATTTTTTTGTTATTTAAATCCACAGCAAGACAATCATAGCTTTACATACTATCTAAATATCAATGAACTATAAATGTATTCCACAGCCTGGACTTCTCATCTAAATCCCTGAATTCCAGACTGTATAATTCCACCTACTCAGTATCTCTACCTAAGTATTCAAAAGACATCTCAAACTTAAAACTCAAAACAGACTTGTTTTATCATCCAAAGCTTACTTCTCCTAAAATCTTGAGCTCAATTAAAGACATACCATTCTTCAGCTGCTAAGGCTAAAAATCTTGTTGTTATCCTTCATTCTTTTTTTATATCCAATGTTTGATTTGGCAGCAAATCCTATCAACTCTACTTTCAAACTATTCTTAAAATTCAACTAATAAATTCCAACTTCCACTACAGTGACATGTTCCAAGTCAACATTGTTTTTAGTGTGGATAACTGTGATGGCCTCCTAATGTGTTTCCTGCTCTGATGTTGTCAAATCTTCACATAACACTAGGGGAAAAAAATTACCCACATTTATAAATGTATCTATATTGGCATACACACACCCACACCCCCCCCTCCACACATGCACATACATATGAGGTTGGACAATTAATTTCATGAACTCATCCTAGAAAAAATGCTACATACCTCATTGCCGAATATCACTACAGTCACCTTTGAAGTACTCCCCTTGGGAAGCTATGCACTGATGCCAGTGCCCAGGACACCCTTCAAAGCCATTTTGGCATTTTTTTTTTCTGGAATGGCCATGAGAACTGTCCTTGTACCCAAAATCTGACAATTAAGTTCACACACTCACCACTGTGCGCTTACATTGGCAGCACTGTACAAACCACCATCATAAGGTGTCATACCCCTCACAGACATATCTTTTAAGATGCTAATCATATGCTGCTCCTATGCTTCAAAACTCACTAATGGCTTCCTGTACCCCTGAGAGGGAAAGCACAAAGTATTACAGTAGCCTCCAATGTCTTACAAGATCTACCTTTCTCCTCCAAACACATTAACTCTCTGACCTAATGTCCTGTTACGATAGCCCTTATTCTGTTTTAGCCCCACTGGATCTTTGGTCTTCAAACACACTGGGCAATATATACCTAAGAGTTTTTACATTCAAAAGTGTTTGGTTTTTGTTTAGTTTGCCCATTAACCTCTTCTACAAATAACACCTGCATTTACCTCTTTAATCTTTGTTCTCCAGAAACTTCCTTAGTGAGAACTTTCATAATGATCTTATTTAAAATTGAGGCAAATTCTACTCTTTAGCAATTCCTTTTTCTACTTCCTGCTTTGTTTTCACCAGTGGCACTTATTGATATCTAACATTTTATCTTTTCACTTAATTATTTGCTTTTGGTCTTTCTCCTCACACTAGAATGTAAAATTTATAAGAGATAGGTATTTTGCTCTTTATTTCCCTGTTATATCTCAGAACATTCAATAAATGAGTGAATAAATGAGTGATTTCATTAATCCTGTTTTGCTGAAATCACTGATGAATAAACTAGCCAATTAGTTAAAACTGTCAGAGCAGATTCCAGCATTAAACAGGATATAGATTTCCTAATCTTTAGACCTTCTCACATCTTCATGTTTTATAGTTTTGTGGAAATAGTGCACACATTGGATAAGGGGAATAGTTTATAGAAGTGCCTACTTTCTCTTCTTCTCCAGGTGATAGCATAGGAGATACAGTTGATATTACAGAAAAATATCTCTGCCTCATTGAAGCAGAGCACAATGAACCTTAGGAAAACTGACACAAAAAAGGATTAAGTATGTCTTCATAAAGGTCAAATAACTATCCCTTAGAAACTATACTGTGTATGCCTATGACTTCCTTTTAAAAAACATGATAGCTAGCCAATAAATATTAATTTTATACATTAAATGTAAATTATAATACCAAGGTGGTTTGATTTTTCAGGTGGTATTTGGGAATACCTCATATCACTGAGTGGCACTGCTGAAATTCTATTCCTGTCCAAACTCTGCCCCCTTACATTTCACAAAACACTATGGGGATTTATAATGTTAGCAGTTTCGATGCAGTTTTCATCTGCTTTTTGTAGAGAAAGATTTGAAATGGCAGAAGTATGTAGTCTTTGGCACAGATGTATAAAAGCAGGAAAGAGAGCGTGTGTGTTTGAATGTGTTAAAGAGAAGGGAACCAGAAGGAGGAAGTGGGAAATATACTTGACTTCTCAATTATTCTCAATAAAAAAAATGTATGGTATGTGAAAATTGATTTGATTATCTGTGGAGAGATTTTACATTTTCAGATTCTCCAATTCCTTTAACTTTTAAAAAAACACCACTACTATAATATGGCTTTATTAAAAGATTAAAAAAACACATATCTGATTTCCATTTCAGTAATAAAGTCTAAGTAAGCAGATAAAAACAGTGTAATTGAGTAGAAGAGATTGACAAGATGGAAATTGACAGATGTGAACAATATTTTTCACTTCCATGTACTGACAAATTATGCATACTACCATTATAAAGGGAAATTAGCTGGTACACAAGATAGCTAGGTCCATCTTATATGGTAAATTTTATTCCTGCCTTGATACTATAAATTATTGAATTTCATAACACTTAAAAAAACATTAGTGAACCAACAGCTACTAAATGTCAATGGAAATAAACTGATCTGGAATTTGTGTGGCCATAAACAAGAAAAATGTATAATTGCTGTACCTTGCCTCTTGCTTTTTCATAAAAGAAATACCACATGTCTAACAACACAAATGTTGAATTGGGGACTTCAGTGTGATTGGTAGATAATAGAGTAGGATATCCAGATGGTGAAGTACTTGGCACTAGGTAAATAAAAACTGAGGCCAATAGATTTTGCATTCCCAGACTTTAGGGAGCAAAGCAGTGAAGGATAGGACACATATGATCATTCAGAGCACAGCAAAAAATAGCACAACCAAAACATGATTAAAAATGAATATGCCCAGCAGAAAAAACACCACTGTGGCTCAGAAAATAGAAAAGGTGACAAAGTCATAAAGATCAGTATGTTCCCTACATGGTAATAATACCACATTCAATTGAAGTTAGGTTACAGAGATGCTGGCATTTTTACTGAGGAAAAAAAATTTGGTCTTATCCTCAAATACTATCATGCTTGATGATATCTGAACCTAGGAAACTATTAATATAGTTTCCTTGGTGAAACTTTAATCACTGATGTGATTACCTTCTACTCAAAACAACTTGATAAAAAATTTTGAATGTCATGAAATGCATTTTAAAAGTGTTCCAAAAATATGTGGACTTACCCCAGGGTGTGTAGTAAGCTTCTTAAATAAAGATCTTAGGATAAAATAGAGTCCTTAATCTGGCTTTGTAGTCCAAAAAGAATTTTGATAACTTTATTTAATCATGATATGTGGATTATTCTATTAGTGATAGACTCAAGAGCCCTTTCTTGGTCAGTCTTTTTTATTTAAATATGTGTACTTTTTTGTATATTGATTATGCTTCAGTAGGCTGTTAAATAAATAAAATGAAATAAAAAGAAATGACAACACTCTCGGTCCCTGCCCCTCTCCCAAAACACACACACACACACACACACACACACAAGAAAGTGAATCTCTAGTTTTCAGAGAATATAGTGTGGCAAATTTAGAAGCCTCTTCTTGTAAGCTTCACCTTCTAAATTTATTTGGCTTCCACTTTAAAGCGATAAAGAAAAGCCTGTGTACTCATATTTTGGTTGTATTACAGATTTAATTTGTGCATTTTTAAAAAGCTTTACTACATGATGGGTGCTGTACCAAGAATGATGAATAAGACAGTTAAATTTCCAGCTTTCAGAACTTTTAATCTTTTAAGGAATATGGAAAATTGAATAATTTTATCACAGTTTGAAATGTTCCAGATGGAAAAATATAGAGTAGAGAGCAGAGCAAAAAGGAATGAGAAAGATGCTAAGTTAGAGTAGGGGAAGGCAGACAGACAGGTAGCTTTCCAGAAAGTAATGTTTTATTGATAGGACATACAGCAGAACAATGAATGGAAAAGTCTCTTTGACAAAGATCGTGTAATATAAAATAGGCTAAGGCTAATTAAGAATTGGAAGATTTCAAGTAAGTCAAGTTTTGGGTTTGGGGTCTTTTATTATTTATTTATTTGTTTGTTTTTAAAATTTGTTTGTTTGGTTTTTTTGCCATAGACTAGTGAGAGCTGAAATATAGAATGAGAGCAGAGACGTGGCCATTATATCAATACATTGCATTTCTTAAGTGCTTTATATTTCCAGAAATTTATTGAATAGGTCATCTCTTTTGGTCTCCTTTTACACTGCTGAGACAGGTGGTAAAATTAAAATTATGCTCTTTCACTCTCCTGGGAACTCAAGGTCATAAGAAAGCTAGTTTCAGAATGGGAATTAATATCTATCTCTTGACTCTGAGTCAAGTTACTGACTTATAGAGAAAGATTAAAAAAAAAAAAACAACTGATCCTGATGCTTTAAATTCCCTCTTTGCCAATGAAATGCAGTAATATCACTTTATCTGCAGAGATATATTCCAAGAGCCCTGGTGGATGCCTAACACTGCGAATTGTACCCAAACTTTATACTTTATATACAAGGGCTATCTGGAAATTATCCAGTCATGTAATATGAAAACTAGAGGCATGTTTTTCTGGTTGAATTTTTTTCTGGACAGCCCTTGTAAATGTGTGTGCATGTATATATTAACATATATATACACACATACATTACATGTTTCCTTACACATACATACTATGATAAATTTTTATTTATAAATTAGGCACAGTAAGAGATTAAGAATAATAAAAATAGAACAAAAATATAATAAAATTTATATGAATGTAGTCTCTCTCTCAAAGTATCTAATTATTTTATACCCACTCTTCTTCTTGTGATGATGTGAGGTGATACCATGCCTATATGATGAGATGAAGTGAGGCAAATGATGTAGGTATTGTGATGTAGGGTTAGGCTACTGTAAGGGTAACTCGAACCCAAGCACTGCAATACCCCAACAGTTGTTCTAATAACTTTGAAGGCTACTAAGTGACTAACAGGCAGGTAGCATACACCATGGATAAGTGAGACAAAGATATGATTCACATCCTGGGCCAGGTGGAGTAGAATGGCAGAGACTTGATCACACTACTCAGAAGGGTACACAATTGAAAACTTATGAATTGATTCTTTCTGGAATTTTTCATTTAATATTTCTAAATCTCAGTTGACCATGGGTAACTGAAACCGTGAGAAATAAAATTGTAGATAAAGGGGGACTACTGTACTGATCAAATCAATTGCAATTTAATGGTATTTTTAAAAAATGGAGCAAATATAGTGAAGTCTTTCTTAAGGAGCTCTCATATTCTGCTGTAATGGAGTTTAAGTGTATGAAGCGACATTTTAAAATTGCATTCTATGCAAGAAAATACTCATTATTGGGGGTTTCCTGGTGGTGTAGTGACTAGGCTTCAGCACTTTCAATGTTGTGATGTGGGTTTGATTCCCAACCAGGGAACTATCCCCCCAAAAAAAAGAAAATACTCATCATTAGTGCCTGAATTGGGAACAACCTTTTACTTCTGAGAATAACCTATAATTTGCATTTGATCTTTGAATTCTAGGAAATAAGTAATTATAGCATGTTGTATGAGCATATAATTAAGGATGCAGAATAATTTTATTTTACATACTAACATTGTACAGGTGAAAAAAATGTCAATGAAAACCACACTGAGAAAGTTGTTTACAAGCTGGCATGGAAAAGAAGTATTTTATATCTGAGGTAGAAAGTGATTTCAGTTTGAAAATGATGCCAGATTTTGAAGAGGAAATGAGGAGTAAAATGTTGGAGTTTCAGTAAAATGGTGAAGTAGGTAAATGCTGTGCTTGCCTCCTCTCTTGACCACATCAAAATTACAACTAATCTACAGAACAACCAGGACTGAGAAATGCCTAAAGTCTAGCTGAACAGAAGTCCTATAACTAAGAATATACAGAAGAAGCCACATCAAGACTGGTAAAAGGGGGAAAAGTGGCAGAGACACATAAATGGCTGTCCCACATTCATGTGTAATGGAGGGATATCTCTGACTGTCAAAGGGGCCTCAGCCCCATACCAGGCTCCCAAGCCCAGAATTCCAATGCCAGGAAGAGAAGTCACCATAAATTCTGGCTATGAAAATCAGCATAGATTGTGGCTAAATGAGATGGTGTGAGGCTGGAATATCAGGTATACATAAAGGGAAGTGCACAGACTTACTTGCTGATTGACTCACTCATTCTGAGATCCAGTAAAGTTTAAAAGGCCCCAGGGCCAAACAAGGAGAAACTGAATTGTGTGGTATTAGGGTAAAGGTAGGAGGGGACACTTTCTTCCAGATAGAAGTACTAGCAAAGACCATTGTTCCTTTGTTGAGTCTTCTCCTCATCCAGTGTGCAGATGCAGGTAGGCACCAGTTTGTCAGTTCACTCAAGCCGCTTCCACACAGCTACTTTCCAGTGTTTTTCCACACAAACATCCTGTCTTGGCTCATGCTATAGACTTCCCAAAAATCTCTTAAAGGTTTAAAAACCTCAGAAAAGCAGCATCTGAACTCAGCTTGCCCTGTACTGTTTACTAAACAGCCCCAAGCCCAGCATTAGCCAAAGCCAGACTCAGTTGGCACCTCAGCTCCACCAAGGCATCTCCAAGATCAGAACAAATGTCAACCATCTGCACATCACTTGATAGCTCATACCAAGTGGTCCCAAGCAGGGCAGAAGCAGTGGCTGAACTTGGCCCTCAACAAAGCCCCTTTGAAGAGGCATCAGAAACAAAAAAACCAGTGGCCAGTTTTGGATCACACCAGAATACCACCCAACCACATCCACAAGAAGACACATCCAAATGGTAGCCTGGGCAGGAACCAGAGCCCTGCTAATATGAACGAATCCTGCTCTGTAGGGTCAACCGCTGCACAACAGCTCTTTCTCTATAGTCATGGCCAATCCTCACAAACTATCAGCCTGAAGTTCAATGCCCATCCCCTGTAAACATGTAAACAGTAACCAAAGCTCAATTGCAACTAGAGGGAAAACACAAGCCATATGAGAAACACCTGGAACACCAGCTCAGGTGAACAAGGAGATTGTGCCACTGAGCCCCCCAGGTGACCTACTACATAAGATTATTCTATCAAGACTGGGAGATATAGTAGCTCTACCTAATGTATAGAAACAAACACAGGGAGGCAACCTAAATGGAAAGAAAAAAAGTCTCAAATGGAAGAATAGAACAAAACTCCTGAAAAAGAACTAAACAAAATGGAGGCAAGTCATCTACCAGATGCAGAGTTCAAAACACTGATTCTAAGGATGCTCAATAATAACTTTTAGAAAACATAAAAATGGAGTTAGAAAATATAAAAAAAAAAGTCAGAAATGAAGACTTCGATAACTGAAGTGAAGAATACATAGGAAATCAACAGTAGATCAGATGAAGCAGATAATCTAGTCAGTGATTTGTAAGATAAGGTGCATAAAATATCCAATCAAAACAAACAAACAAAAATGAATTCAAAAATGATGATAGTTTAAGGGGCTTCTGGGACAACATTAAGCATACCAATATTTGCATAATAGGGGTACCAGAAGGAGAAAGGAGAGAGCAAGGAATTAAAAGCCTAGTTGAAAAAATAATGACAAAAACTTTCCTAATTTGGTGGAAAAAAATAAATAGACATACAAGCCCAGAAAGTGCAGAGAAACCCAAGCAAGGTGAACCCAAATAGACTTACACTAAGACAAATCATAATTAAAATGCCAAAGGTTAAATAAAGACAGAGATAATTTTAAAAAGCAGCAAGAGCAAAGCAGTTACTTACCTACAGGAGAGCTTTAATAAGATTGTCAGCTTATTTTTCAACAGAAACTTTGCAGCCCGGAGGGAATTGTCAAAAAATATTCAAATTGATGAAAAGCAAGGAGTTACAACCAAGATTACTCTATCCAGCAAGGCTATCATTTAGAATTCAAGGACAGATAGCTAAAGGAATTAATTGCTACTGAGCCAGTATTAATAAGAAATATTCAAAGAATTTCTTAAGAAGAATATAAAATAATAAAAATATAATATGAATTAGATAATGGTAATAAGTACATGTCTATCAATAATTACTTTAAATGAAAATGGATTAAATGATTCAATCAAAAGGCATAGGGGGGCTGAATGGATAAGAAAATCAGATCTGTACATATGTTGCCTTAGTATCTTATTTTGGCTCCATTAATCTACATGAAAAAAGCATGTAAACTTATTGTACAATTTTTCCTTTTTATCTACAAAATGGGAGGGAAGAAATTCTTACTTAACTTATGGGAAAATTGTGGAAATCAAAAAGGAATCTCTAGAGAACATTTCTATATAGAAAATATTTTACAAGTAATAAATTTAAAAGGGATTAAAAGAACTCGAATGAAGAACAGAGCAGGGAAGCATCACCCATCTGTACTACAAAGAAAGAGATGGTAAATATAATTTTTCTATGAAATCTTAGAAATTAACTCCTCCTAAATTACAAAGGTTTCAATTTAGAACTTTAAAAAATTAATATTTCAAATTAATGCCACAGAATCTAGAGAACTATTAGTATAATGAAGCTTACTTAATCACCTTTTGCATATATAGTACATTTCATGACTCTGATGATATTGTGTATCACCATTTTACCAGTGTTTAAGTGGTTATACATTGTTAAGTCTCACCTGTGACTCTATTTACATATAAGTTTTGAATCTACCTGTATTTGTTAAAGACATTTTTCATGGTTATAGTCAGTGAGCAAAACTTAAATGTGTTTATTAATATGGTACATATTTTAGGTCTGAAAAAATACAATTTATTAACCCTTCATTTACAAAAGCAAATTAATGAATACAGCAATACTAGTTACCACATAAGCGCTTGTAATTCCTACTAAAACAAGGTTTTAATGAGAATATTCTTGATGTAATTGAGATAGCTTTTCACAAGAGTTACATGCAATTTTGCAACCATAATTGAGATCTTTACAATCAGAGACTGGTCACCTCTCCAATATTCTTACTAACACAATTTCTGTCTATCATTTGTTTTCCTTCCCATATTACTGTAAATTTCATTTTACTATTAATTTCTTCCTTTTTTTCTTATTTCATTTTATTTACCATAGGAAAACTCGACCTCCGTAACATTTTATTCAATATTTGCACCACTATTCCATTAAGGTGCTCAGCTCACTTATCTTCATAAGGTACTACTGGGCTTTTCCAATGACCAGGAAGGTAACAGTATACTATTAAAATATATATATATATATATATATATATATATATATATATATATATATATATATTTGTCAGATGCAACAAAATGGAAGCATGAGAGGGACCTCCGAAAACTCCTCTGGCAATTACAACTAATAAAACACCTATACCTCAACCAAGGACCTTCTACACAATGCACAATCACAGCTAAGAAAGTCACCCATAGCATTAAGGTATCTGCAGGTGGGCAATGCTTAAACAAAGGAGAAATAAAGGGAAGAGTGGGGACGTGCCAAGCATAGGGGTCCCCACTTGGAACTCTACTGCTGTGGGAGGGAGGAGGAAGAGGGCAGTGAGAGAGTGCTTCTCACTCAGTCCATGAGACAGAGGAAAGGAGGCCCACTAGGGGAGTGTGAGATACCACACCCAGCTCACTTTGGCCCCAGAAGGTGCAGACCTGGCCAAAAAACACAGCAGCTGGACTTCACCCTAGTTCCCAGAGGACGGGGAACAATTAGGTGGTGAGGAGCTACAAGCACAAATGGTCCAGCCAGGAAGAAGAAGGAGAGAAGGGGCTTCACATGCATTTCTCAGGACAATCTGAAAAACCAGCATACAGGACTGACCCCAAGGCTCAGGGTAGAATATGCACGCGAGGCAAACACAGAATAGAAAGGTGCAATCACACCCAAACTCCCTGCACGACCCCCAGAGCTATGGGAAGAAAACAAAGCCACAAACTTCCCTCCCTCACAGACCTCTGCCTGTCCAGTATGATAAGCAAACACCAAAGAAATTACAGCTGGGAGGGTCCAGAGAGGCTTCAAAAAAATGAGAAACCAGAGAATTAAAGAAATGGCGATGGATGACCCATCAGAAACCAAGTTCAAAGCAACAATTATAAAAATGCTTAGGTAACTGAATGATAATTTCCACAGAGAAATAGCAAGCATTAAAGAAGGCCTACAAACCAGTATAAAGGACCAGCAAAAGATAATGACTACATGAACTGAAATGAATAACAAAATAAAAGTCACCAAACTAGATAAAATAGAAGTGCAAATCAGTGATTTGTAGGAAAAGCCAGCAGAAAACAACCATTTAGAACATATGGGTATCAGTGATTTGTAGGAAAAGCCAGCAGAAAACAACCATTTAGAACATATGGATATGAGAATCCAGAAAAATGAGGATGGCTTGAGATTCTTCTGGAACAATTTTAAGAGAAAGAATATCAGAATAATACGTGTGCTGGAAGAGACAGAGGAAAAGCAAAGGATCAAGAAATTTTTTGAAGAAGTAATGAATGAAAATTTTTCTAATCTGGCTAAGGAAATAGACACACAAGCCCAGGATGCCCAGAGAATCCCAAACAAGAAGATCTCAAACAATAACACACCAAGACACATCATAATTAAAATTGCAAAAGTTAAAGCAAAAGAGAAAACTCTAAAAACAGCAAGAGAAATGCATTAGTAACTTATAAAGGGACACTCATTTGATTCTCAGCTGATTTCTCACCAGAAACTTTACAGGCCAGAAAGAATTGGCAGAAAATATTTAACGTGATGAAAACCAAGGATTTACAACCAGAATAATGTATTCAGCAAGGTTAGCATTCAAAATTGAAGGACAGATAAAGAACTTCTCAGGTAAGAAAAATTTAAAGAAATACATCACCACCAAAACAGTACTACAAAGAATGTTAGAGGGACTTCTTTAAGATGGGAGGAGGGATGGGAGAGTGGGTAAAATAAGGAAAAGGGATAGAGTAATTTAGTTTGAGTGTTAACATAGAATGAAAAGCAACAAAGAAACAAAACTCATGGACACCATCAATAATTTAGTAGTTACCTGAGGGTAAGAGGGGGAGGAGGGGTGGGGGACAAGGGACAGGGACACAAGTATATGGTGATAGAAGGAGAACTGACTCTGGATGATGACCACATAATACAACACATTGAAGATGTAATGTAGAATTGTATACTTGGGACCTATGTAATTTTTTGCTTATCAATGTCATCCCAATAACTTGAAAAAAATGAGGAAGCAAATACCTGAAAAGGCAGTTAATACACACACACACACACACACACACACACACACACGATATATAAATATATATATTCTTGTATGTCAAATACTTCTGTAATAATTTGACTTCTTTGCTTTAACTGAAATTTCTCTCTTTTTTTCATGTCTCTTCTCCAGAGAGTTCTGTATTTTAAAGTTACCAGTTCATTAGAAGACTCAATAAACTTCCATGCTAAATGACGGCCATAATTGTGCCAACACCAAGCAGCTATCACCTTTTGAAATTCCTCATCATACTTTAACACAAGCCTCTTCACAGGTGATATCAGCCATAGACATTCAAAATTCAATCCCTTTCCTTGATCAGCAACCTCATAGCTACTATGGCTATCTCCTATCTTGCCAAAATTTTTTACAAATTCAATGACAGCCACAATGGCCCTTCTGTTACCTGAGATTAGACTTCCTTGAACACTTCTACATATTTTAAGGCCATTTTTATAGTCCTTAATTCATCTTCCACTAGAGATAAACTGTGCTTTTCTTTGTGTTTAGCAATAATCCATCTTGATAAAGTCACACTTGGCACACAACAAAATCATATTGTTATTGAATCTATCCTTTAATTTAGTGCAATTCACAATTGTGATTTGTGATTTATAATAAGAAATACATATATTTTGTCTTGGACCTGGATCAGAAACAGAACTCCTAACACCCTTGGAATTTTCTGTGATAAGAGCAACAAAGGTTTCTTTTGTTATGTTAATAAAGTGACTTTAGGAAAGTTTTTGGGTACAATAAAGGTGGGGGTGATGGTTGCCAGGGGAACTAACCTAGTTATTAGAGAGAGGATGGAACATTCAGTTTTCCTCATCTCCTAGCCTCCAGGAAAAGGCAAGGGGATAGGGGTTGAATTAATTACTGATGGCTAATAATCCAATCAATCATGACTATGTAATAAAATCTCCATAAAAATCCTAAAGGGCACTGTTCAGAACTTCTGGGTTGGTGAACAGGTAGAGATCTGGGAAGAGTAGCACACTGAGAAAGAGTATGGAGGCTCCATGTCATTTTCCCATACCTTGCCCTGTCCATCTGGCTGATCCTGAGCTATGTACTTTTATAATAAACCAGTAATCTAGTAAGTAAAATGTTTCTTTGGGTTCTGTGAGCCACTCTAGCAAATAAATAAACCTAAGGATAAGGTCATGGGAATATCTGACTTATAGCCAGTCTGTCAGAAGCACGGGTAACCACCTGAGTTTGTTTAGAGTTGAGGAATGGAAGTGTGGTCACTCTTGTAGGACTGAACCCTTAACCTGTGGGATCTAATGCTATCTCCAGCCTACAGGGTCAGAATTGAGTTGAATTGTAGGACACCTAGTTGGTGTCCTACTTGGTTGATTCGCTTAATTATTTTTAATTGAATGATACTGATTGTTACTAAGATTTCAGGAATTTAGGAGAGAAAGGTAGATAAACATGGCATCTTCAATTTAGTTCAGTTTTAGAAAATAACAGTTTAATTAGCTGGATATGCAGCATGTTGCAAAACAAACAAACAAAAATGCATCAATGCCAGTGGAGGTGGTTCAACAAGTTAACCTGAGTCCCCTGTCCTGAAACCCAGAAAAAAATGTACGAGTATGTAGAGGTTAGAATAAGATGTTCCATAGTATCAATGTGGGAATGGAGAAGTTACAAGGTTTGTAGACAGGTTGAAACTGATTTTTAAAAGGTTGAAACTGATTTTTTTTTAAATTTCATGATTGAAGATAGAGTACCAGGGCATGGAGAAGCAGATTCCAAAATATAGACACCCAAAGACTGCTAAGAAGTCACAGCTCAGTGATCACCAGTGTAGGATCTGGACTACACAGGCTACAACACAGCATAGATGGGAGAAGAGCTGAAAAACAACAGAGGATTTGGTGCCTTCTTATCCACTGTCACTACGAGATTGAAGGACTTGGTCTGTCATGAGGTCATCTTGATGAAAATCAGAACAAGATAATGGCAAATAAGAGGCAAAAAATTTATTTGAAAGTTACTAAATCATTTATTTATGGAAACTGTGATATCATATATTAGTAAGTTAAACTATATTTCATTTCTCCCTTTAAAACTCAGCAAGGTGGGAAGTTGAGTAATTTTGGATCTTTTGTAGAAAAAATTGCTAAATTTTCTATGCATGTACTGCAGTTCCCTCTTATCCACAGTTTTGCTTTCTGCAGTGTCAGTTACCTGCAGTCAATGGCAGTCCAAAAATATTACATGGAAAATCCCAGAAATAAACAATTCGTAAGTTTTGAATTGCACACCATTCTATGGGGGATGATGAAATCTGGCACCACTGTACTCTGTTCTGTCCAAGACACAAATTATCCCTTTGTACAGTGTATCCATGTTGCTATTCTACCTGCCTACCATTAGTAACTTAGCAGCTGTCTTGGTTATCAAATTGACTGTCATGGTATTGAAGTGCTTGTGTTTAAGTAATCTTACTTTACTTAATTGTGGCACTGAAACTCAGGAGTAGTGACGCTAGCAATTTGAATAGGACAAAGAGAAGCCATAAAGTGCTTCCTTTAAGTGAAATGGTATGTTAACAATGGAAAAAAAATCACACTATATATAGGGTTTGGTACTATCTATGATTTCAGGCATCCTCTGGGGATCTTGAATGTATCCCCTATAGATAAGGGGTGATTAGTGTATAAGGAGTATTGTGATTCTGCTTTTATTATATATTTTCCCTTTACTATATAATAACTCTGTAGACAGCAGGAAAATATGACCATAAAATAAACATTTTCTAACACATACTAGACCTCATATAATGAAATGTGTATTGTTTTACTAAGTCATCAGTTACTTGACACTTCTCTCAGTAGCTGACATGTGTTCAGAATAGCAGCAGCTCATTTAGAATTAGCTATAAAGGTATTTATAAGTGCTGTAAGAAATGTAGTTGCATTTTTCTGTCACTATACTTTGAATTTATCAGTATGTCATCTCTTTCAGTATATCTATCTATCTACTGGTGACATTTCTGCAGCCATGCATATTTTTAGCTTGAAGGGAGAATTAGTGATATCCCATTTGTCAAATAACACTCAAGGAAAACAAAAAGCTCTGTTGAAAAGGTTGGAGTTTGCAATGGTGAAGATATAGGTTATCAGAACCATCAGTGTCAGCAGCCACAACACTGCCCAGCCATGAATTAATCTTTGCTGGAACAATTCAAAACCACTTACATGTAACTTCACAATATACACAAATTATAGAAATAATTAATACTGTGCCACATATGAACAAACTAGAAACAAAATAAATACTTGACCAACATAACAGATTATAGGGAACATCAAAGCTAATTCAGGCTGACCTCACCCTTTGATTTTGAGAATTCAGTTTTTAAATTTGCTCTTAGAATATTAGCAGGTGCTTGAGTTTGATTAATGCACTCTAGTAAAAAAATTTTTTGTGAGATTATCTCCTGAAAAATATTTTAAACATGCAACTGTCTGCATTTTTCAAGGAAATTTTAAATGTTCCAGAAGGAGATGCTATGGCTCTGTACCTTGAGGATTGTTAGTGCCTTCTAGCTTGAAGTTGGAATGACATAAAATGCTTCATAATGAATTTCTTAAAAACAAAAATTAAAACCTCACAAGAGCTGGCATTTATATCCTAAAGGACCAAGAAATGTTTTAAATACAGCAAAAAAGAAGTCATTTAAGTTTTGTAAAGAATATAGGAAAAAGTTATTCAGAGAGACTTTCTGTGTATTTTACTTACTGATATTACAATTATATCTGATGTTTGCCACTGTATTTGCCACCATTGGTAGGAGCATAAAGAAACTTGTTATGAAATGAGAAAATGCAAATTGATTATGTTAACAATTACTGTATGAGAAAAAGTGGTTTAATAAATTATCAAAATAATTAAAAAAAAAGACTTTTAATAAAAAGCAAATTGCCTACTTTGTGCCCATTTTAACCCTGTATTTTATTATAAAACTGGGTACTTATATTAACAATTTTGGTTCATTGATTTTTCTCTAATATGATAAAAGCTTATTTCTTAAACATCCTCAACACTGACCATCTTCCAAATTTAATTATGCCACACTATTTTTGTTAATCAGTACACATTGATATGACAATGAAAATTTCTTTGCCAATTCAGAAAGTGTACTATTATTACTGTTTATTTCCTGCATAGTCTTTACTCTCTGTATTTCTCTCTCTCTTGCTCTCACTCTCTCGTTCTCTCACTTTCTTTCTCTTCTCCACTTCCTTTATTCCCTGAAATTGTTGTAAACATTTTTTAAATATATGAAATTCCTTGTGTACTTTTTAAAAATTTATCAAACACCTACCATTCTTTTAGAAACTGCAGTCCTCCTTTTTCCAATCTGGTCTGATTACCATCTTCAGGTCTGCTATTCCAAGAGACTGAAATTCTGATATCCTTTCCTTTGTGACCTTCTCTTTCATGGTTTATGTCCTAATACTAAGTAACTTCCTAGGATAGAAAGTGAGGAAGTAAGTTTTTTTATTCTTTGCGTGTCTGAAAATATTTTTATTATGGCAAAAAATTAATTGGAAATATTAAGTACTGAATGCCTCGTTTAAAATAGCCTGTCAGAATTTAACAAACTCTCCATTGTCATCAAATACCTAGTGTTGCTGAGATTACCTTTTTCAATAACTATTTCCTCAACCTCTAATACCTCCTCCCTCCTTTCCTCTTGATGAAGAAAAACCTTCCAAAGTCATCTTTAGCTTTCTGCATTTTCAAAATTGTTTAATCACAGTATTCAGATTTACATTTTCATGGACTTTGAGATGCTCATTCTAGATGAACACGTTTCTTCATTTTGCTCTTTCTAGAAACCCTATCACATACACATATATATTGGAAACCTTAGACTGATTTTCTTTGTCCTTTATCATCTTTGTCCACATCTTCCTCTGTTGTCCATTTCTACATCTTTGGAATACTGTCCATTTGCCTTTTTTATTAATTGAGTTTTAGCAATCATAGTTTCCTTTCTATTTACATTCAAATACTCCTATGTCTGTCTCTCATTTCTTTTCTGTTGAAAAGCATCACATTTTGAATATAATGAGCCCTTTCAAATTACTCTAAAGGTAATTTATTTGAGAAAAAATTTATGTGTTTTATATATCTTGTCCTTTCTATACCATGTTTCAGGCTCCCCTCAATGTATGGGGATCATGATTTTCTCTTCATATTCAACGAAGAGATAATGAAAGAATGATCCAAGAACACCGTCAGTGTGTGATTGGAGGATTAGGCTGGCTTTTACAGTTGTCAAATGCCAACGTGTGAGGAACATTGTTTCCTGTAGGCCATTCACTTTGTCTTCACCTGAGTGGTAGAATTCTGTTTGTTACGTGAAAGGCCTCGCAACAGCTTTGGAGGGGAGGGCTATATGGTCCCAGGTACTGTTTCATTCATATTTATGTTTTCTTACCTTTCTCACATCTGTCCTGATTTATTCCTGAATACTTATCTTCCCCAAGGTAATCCAAGGAAAATTATGTTATTTGGGGGCTAATTTCTCTATAAAAATTTAGGCTTCATCTTCCTCTGCTCTCAGTTTTTGTTAATCCCCAGTGAACTGCTCTTTGGAACTCAACAACCTCATTGAAATGTTTTATCTCCAGTTGGCACCCTTATTCTTTCTTTTGTTGTGGAATCACACCCTTTGACTTAATTTACTTCCATTTTATTGTGTCTTCAGAAAAAGAAAAAACATATCTATGTGATAAGTATATCTTTTCAACCAGATTTTTCAACCCTATCACTTGAAAAATTAATACAAAAGTTGGTACAGAAGGAATGTTTAGCTTATGACTTTTCAGATTTAATATTATAATGGTATAAAATAATCATTTTTATAAATATACTTAGAGATCTTGAGAAATGTCCAATAGCACCATTATTACCTGAATATGACAGGTACTGAAGTGTAATAGGTTTTTTATTTTAAAAATTAAGGTATGATTGTGTGAGTGCATGTGTGTGTGTGTGTGTGTGTGTGTGTGATTACATGCTTGGGATGTCCAGTGCTTTTGGTTTTTCTGAGAATCTTTAGAGTAAAATATTTTAGAATTGGGAGGAACATTTATAATTATCTAGCTCTATCTCCTCATACTGAATATAAAGGAACAGTGAATATTGGAGAAAATAACTACTCCAATTTACAAGACATATCAGTAATAGTCACAAGCTTATGTCTTCTCACTTTTAATTATATTTTCTTCTATTTTATAAAAATTCACTTTATATGAATATGAACATTGCCCAGTTTTATCAGTTTAATTCATTAACAAAAGTCTAAATTATCTTTGGTCCCAATTTAAATAAATGGCAAACTCATCAGTTTTTACTTACTTCCGTTCAGTTATGAAACTATTTTTAAAAGTATAAATGCATTAATTCACACATTGTTTAAATAAGTAATATGCATTATTGTGATTCAGAATCAGTGCTTTTGATGACTTCAGACATATGAAAGTGTTATAAAATGTTATGAGGCTGTGATTGATGCCTATTATGAGTAGTAAGGGAAATAATGGACCAACTTATTCTGCAACAATTTTATACTGAAGGTGACCCTTATTGGATTAATTAAAAAATACCTATTTTTAAAGACCAACAGGAAAACACGCAGGAAAGTTTACATCTTTAATTACTTGCTAATTTAATTATATACTTAATTTAGGAGACAATATGGACATATACAGGAATACTACAAAAAATACTGCAACTAATAGAACCTTTCAAGTGTTTATATGTAGAATTTTTTTATTTTCTGGAATTTTTATTGTTTTTCAATTTTTTTATGCATTGGCTTTATTTTTTAATACACTTTATTATTCTTTTAGAGAAGTTTCAAGTTCACAGTAATATTGAGCAGAAGGTAGAGTGATATCCCATATACCCTCTGTCACATGTGGAAAGCTTCCTCCACTATCAGCGTCACCCACCAGTGTGGTACATTTGTTACAACTGATGAACCTACATTGACACATCATTACATTATGCATAGTCCATGGTTAACATTAGTGTTAACTTTAGCTGTTATACATTCTATGTGACTTTTATTGTATTTTTACAGAAACGTGGCATAAGTAATATAAAAAATGTTTATAAACTTCCCCCTGCTTCCTCAACTATTTATGTTTCATGCATTAAATTTAGCATGCTCTCTCCTTCTCAAACCACTAGAGAATTAGTTGGAAACATCATGCTCCATTAACTTCTAAAGTCTAAATATTTTTTTACATAATTACCTAACCACTGTACAATGAAATATTGTGAAAGTTAACAATGATGTAATACTATTATCTTATCCACAGATTTTGCTGTCTGTATGTGTGTGCATACTCATACACATACATATAAAATGTCTCTATATATGTAAAGTAATATTTAATAACATTTAGTTATATTTATACACATATACAGTTTTCAAATGGAGTTTTATAGAAATCTAGGGCATTCATAGTAAAACTGTGTTCATGTAGTTGAGTCCACCGTCATTACATATTATGAGATGAAAATGTCAGAAACAATTAGTAAACTAAATTGCATGAACCTCTCTCTAATTACCTTTCTCCATTTCCCCTTAATCTATGAAGTTGATGTGAAGTAGGAAGAATATCTACAAGTTAATGAAAAAATGGAAATAAATTTTATTCTACATAAGGCATCTTCATGTGATACAACTCACTTGCCCTTACCTACACCACCATACCTTGATGGATTTTGTTATTTAATTATTGTAAGACTAGGACTATGGAAATCACAAACAGATGGTACTCTATTTTTTTTTCATTTGTAATAGATCCTTCTGGTTTATATTTTATGAATGCACTTACATTGCTTTGAAATTCCAATATGGTGATATTTAAAATATTAATCTAAGTTTTGATATAGAAGAAAATTCTAGCCCTTGGCCTATAGTAAATTCTGATAATATGAAGGTGAGCAATTACAATTTTCTGAATCACGTACATATACAATAGAGTGCATATGAGGTCTGGCAATTAAGTTTGTGAACTAATTCTAGAAAAAGTGCTACATATCTCAGTGCTGAATATCACTATGTCAACTTCAAAGTACATCCCTTGGGAAGCTGTGCACTGATGCCAGCAGCTAGTCTACCCTTCAAAGCAATTTTGGAACTCTTTCTGGAATGGCCATCAGAGCTATCCTTTGACCCTTGATGTTCTGAATGTCATCAAAATGTTTTCAATACTTCCTGTATCTGCAGGTAAAGAAAGGAGTCATTGGAGGCCAGATAAGGTGAGTAGGGAGGGTGTTTCATACAGTTATTTGTTTACTGGCTAAAAAAATCCCTCATAGATGGTGCCCTGTGAGCTGGTGCATTGTCATGATACAAGAGCCATGAGAAAAGTTCAGGGTGTTTTTGTCTTTTTCACATGGACTTTTCAACACTTTTAACTAGCTAATTTGGTTGACTGTTCAGTTAGTACAAGTTCATAATGAACAATCACTCTGACATCAAAAATGGTTAGCAGTATCATTTTGACTCTTGATTTGGACTGATGGAAATTTTTGGTCATGGAGAATTGGGTGAACTCCATTGTGCATTTTGATGCTTAGTTTTAGGGTCATATTGGTACACCCATGTTTCATCATCAGTGATAACATGGCCTAAAATGTCATCTTGCCTCTCCAAAAGGTATTGGCAAACTTCGATTCTGCTTTGCTTTTGTTCATTGATGAGCTCCTTCAAGACCATTTTTTCACACACCTTTCTCATGCCAAGATTTTTAGTTAAGATTTTCCTAACTGTTTCTCTATCAATGTTTACTTGGCGTACTATACTTCACACAGTCAGCTGATGATTTTGACACACAACTTGACAATTTTTGCAATGTTTTTATCAGTTCTGCTTTGCTTGTTACTGGCCTCCTTGACCTCTCTTCATCAGTAACACTCTCTACCCTCAGATAAAGGTTTTTTGTTTTTTGTTTTTTTTTTTTTTTTGCTTTTTGGTATGTGGGTAGCTCCCTGTCTGGGAATCGAACCCAGGCCACAGTGCTGACAGCACCAGCGCTGAAGCCTTAAGCCACTACACCATCAGGGAACTCCCAGATAAAGGTTTAATCCATTTGTACACTGCCTTTTCTTGATGGCATTATCCCCATGAACTCGGACTAACACATCTCTGATTTCACTTCCACTTCTGCCAAGTCAAACAAGAAATTTATTGTTTGTTTGTTGCTTTAATTCAAACTCCGACACTCTCATAATGGCACACAAAAACACGCAACAACAATAATGAACACCACTTAGCAAAACACTGATGCACGTGGACACAGAGCTGTGAGACACAGGTATACCAAGGTTATAAAACCTTACTGAGGAGTTTGTACAGTGCTGCCAACATAAGCACGTAGTAGCACGTTCATGAACTTAATTTTCAGACCCAGTATATACTATTGTAACAAAAGACACAAAAGACATTTGCTCATGTAATGAAAACTACTTAACGTTTTTTGTATACAAGAGTATAGATTCCAATTTCTCTTTTTCCCTTTTTTATAGTTGGCAACATATAATTTACAAATAAGACAACTGCTCCCCTAAAATTGAAAGAAAAGTTAACTAAAAATGGCATTTATTTGACATAAAAAGGTGAAAATTATTTTAAAATTTCATTGGAATTTCAAAACATACAGAAAAAAGCTTTTATTAAGAAGTTTTAGATTAAAAATGACCAGGCAGCAAGTTATTTAGTAGGAGTAATTAATGGCCAGGGAAGTAAAAGTCATGCCATTGAAGAGAATCTAATAATACTAGCATGTAAAATTATAGTGAGTAGAAATTTAGGACAAGTCTCAGTGTGCAAAATTTAAAAGATTACATTCTCAAATAGAAAAAGTCAGTATGCTGAAAAGGTTTTGTATAATAATTGAAAAATAGAAGTATTTCCATTCAGATGATGAGTAAACAGATTTCGGCAGTAAGTATCATGTTCTAGCATTTTTAAGATTTGTAAATGATGATGAAATGGAAGAAAGAAACTTTTCTGTTGTAAAATACTGCTTGAGACAAGCAAAGGTAGAGATGTACTTAGTGTTTTTGTCTTTATACCTAGAAACAAAAGGCCTATTTTGGAGGTATTATATTGGTATCTATATGATGGTGCCTCATCAATAATTTGTTACAGCAAAGGTTTTGACAGTTTAAGAAAGAAAAAATTAAAATCCTGATATTACAATATAGAACTGCTTTCTTCACAGAGATTCTTTATCAATAATTCTTAATGATAAAATGGGGGGGTATCTGGATAATCTACAAAAATTCTAGATTTATTACTCAAGGACCAGTTCACTTGAGCATATTTAAAAACTGTGTGAAAATCTGGATAAAGGGATCAAAAATCCTTTACTAAGTAAAGATTATGATGATGATCTAGCAGAGGAAGACTTTGCCACAAGATGCATTAGCTGAAAGGGGAATCGTAGAAATACTTTTAAGAATAGGCCAGAATTTGCTTAGTGTTTTGAAGATGGAGAATGAGTTAAAAAAATTAATCTGCTTAAGAGATAGTTTTCAATACATTAACAAGTTGAACAAGTCTCTGCAAGGCCTTGGAGAAAAAAATATTTCCAAAACAAACAAAAACAAAGAAATAAACAATCTTGAACATTTTCCATGGCTGGTTAGGCTTGAGAGGGAAGAAGGAAATAAATAAGACCTGAGTCTATTGAAAGACTAGAGGAACTGCAAAACAAAACTAATAATAGCATTTGCCTCCCCTTTCCAGACTGAATCTGTGGAACCTTTTTCAGAATCTTCTGTTTGGCAGATAATGGGACTTCGAGAGAAGATAAGAAGTTAATGATTTGTAGTGTAATCACATGGTTGTTAAGATTCACTCCTCTGCCCTAAGCAAGCAGTAAGTTTCTTTTACAATTTCTCTGGAAAAAGATCAGGCCATTCATAATAAAGCAGTAAATATTTTGCTACTGTTTTTAACTTTGTACAACATGTGAACCAGCCATTCTGTTTAACAAGTCTCTTTAGCAAAAATAGAATTTATTTAATTTCAGTTGAAAATAAAACCTTTGTATTGCAGTTTTGCTGAAAATTGAGTATTTTGTACAAGTTTCACCTTAAAGAAATTTTATTCGTTATTTTTAGTACCAAAAATATTTTTATACATACATAGACCTATAAAAATAGTTCAAGGACCCAGCACCTTTCTATGATAAATCTGCATTACTATGGTGTATATATGGCCCTGTAATACCACTCAGCAGAGTAATGTTTTTTCAAAGTCTTATATCAACTTCTGTCTTAGGCAAATTTGTATCCATACAATTTTGGATTATGGTCGAATAAATTTGCTAATAAACACTGTCAAAAACATTAATGAAAATCTACTTATAACCTTTATTAAATTAAATACTATATTTAACCTACCTTTAAAAAATTAAACCTCATTTTATCTCAAGCCACAATTTAAACTTTATCTAAATTAAATATATTTAGCCTACCTTTAAAAAAAATAAATGCCTTTTTGCCTTATGGTACAATTTAACAAAAACATGAAGTTTGTCTTATGGTTTTTAAATTTATACTGTACAAAGGAATAAAATTAAATTAAAGAAAGGTAAGCTATACTTAACTGCTTTTTCTTTATTCCAAGAAGGGCTGCCTTTAGTTTTAAAAAGGAAGAAACTTGAAATTGCCCTTAAACAAATCATGTACTGTATGCTACAGACTTCATTAGCAACTTATATAGCAGAAATTCGTGATAAGAGTATAAGAAATACTTGAATATTAAAAAAAGAAAAAAACTAAAATTTCCTTTAACTGCCTTATTGGCTTACATTAAAGTGAATATAATTTATGGGGGAAGGAAACCATTTAATAAGAGTAGGCTAATGTATTGGCCAAAATAAACATATCCACAGGAAAATATCATTCTCTAGTTTTAAAAAAGAGTCCAAATTATTATTGTAATATTATGTCTATAACTTATTGACCTCATTAAGTTACTAAAAGCCATGGATATAAGTATTTTTGTGAAAGAGAAACCTAAAAAAATAGTTCAAATGTTTCTCCAGGGTAAAAAGGATGGAGAAATGTTTTCTCTTATAGATTGTATAGATAAAGAGATAGATAAACAGATAAAAAGATAGAAAGACAGATGAAAAGGAAGAAACATAGAAATAATCTTTTTCTGTTATAATGTCCCATTACCCCAGAGCGTACCATCTGATAACAAGGTTAGTCACCTACAGTACCACAGTATGACCTATCATTTAGGAAATCAACATTCATACAATGCTATATTCCAATCTACAAACTATGTTTTAATTTTGCCAACCATCATATCAGTGCATCTTTTTTAATTTTGGTCCAGATACCAGTCCAGAAAATAGAGATGCTTATAATTTTTATGTTTCATAATCTCTAACCTGGAACCGTATCTCCATCTGTCTCTGTAGCTTTACTAGTCTTGAAAGTTTACAGGCTTTTTGTGCTATCAGATGATACCCTACTTGAGTCTGCAGAACGTTTCTTCATAAACAGATGCAGGTTTTTCTATGGTAGAATCATCATTGTGTAGGGAGATATTTCAATATATCAGCAAACTGTTCCTTAGCAAAACTTTGGTCACTATTATGATTTTTCAAATTATGATTGCTCTCATTCCCCCATTTTTAGTTGTTTCATTAGAATTTTCTTTGTTCTCTTTTTAAATGTATATTAGTATGGAATCACGGGTTCCTGTTTTACTAAATGAGGTGAAACTGATACTGTCACTTATTTTGATGTTCAAATTGTCCTAGGTATCCTCAGTGAGAGAACCTTCAAGTAGGCTGTCATATACTTTCAACATGTCTTTTTCATTCTTTCATCATGTCATATGTTTCCTATATAAATACTCAGTAATATATATATATTACTGTCTGGAAAGTATTCAGCCATGTACTATGACAATGTTATATTGACAATGGCTGGATTTTTTCTGGACAACCCATATATATGAAAGGTTATGTACTTGGCAAGGTTATGACACTGTACTGAGCTGTTTGTACAGTGCTGTTAACATAAGTCCATGGTGGGAAGTCCGAGAACTTAATTATCAGATTTTGGAGATGATGACAGCTCTGATGACTATTCCAGAAAAAGAGTTCCAAAACTGCTTTGAAGTGTCGACCATATGCTGGCATTGGTGCATAGCTTCCCAAGGGGGGATACTTCAAAGGTGACCATAGTGATATTTAGCAATGAGGTATGTAGCACTTCCTTTAGCATGAGTTTATAAAATTAATCATTGGACTTTCATATATAATATATATGTATACACTTACACACACAGTATTCCTGGACAAGAAGCCTTATGATCCTTTAGTGCAGATGCGTTATAGAAACCAAAGATGTTGGTGAGTAGATATCAATGAGTCTATGTCCATCTGTGAATATATGTGTATGTGCGTGTGTGTGTGTGTGTGTGTGTGTGTGTATGTATATCTATATGTGTGTGTGTATGTACATATATATATACACACACACACATACCAGAACTCAAGTAACCGGCAAAATGCCAGTTGCTTGAGATTTTGCCAGTTGCTTGAGAGTGCTGGTTGCTTGAGTTACAGTTAAGTTAGAGTCTACTTACATTTATACAGCATCTATCAGTACCCATGGGTTCTGGTTAACTGAGAGTCTACTTAACACACACACACACACACGTAATTTTGCCATCACTATATACACACACACATACAAAACACACGCAAACATACTATTTTTTCTCACTATTTATGGTAGTCATGTTC
Source organism: Lyroderma lyra (assembly GCA_004026885.1). Lineage (NCBI taxonomy): Eukaryota > Metazoa > Chordata > Mammalia > Chiroptera > Megadermatidae > Lyroderma > Lyroderma lyra. The sequence continues at coordinate 91,153 of PVJL010005791.1, forward strand.
TATCAAGTCACTGTAAATCCCGGATTAGGAAATAATGAACCATTGTTCCTACGAATACAGGGCTAGCTAGGTTTCTATGAGCCTCCGGTCACACTTTCACCATTTAATAAATACATCACTTTGTTTTAAGTGCATTTCTGTTTAAAGATACTTTACTGAATATGTATTATTTATTAACCTTGAACTCCTATTTGAATAAAGCTTATCTAACAGACAGATTTACTCCACAGGCTCATCATAGCTGTCTTTTGCTTAGGAAAATTAGACAGAATTTCAGCTTGGAGAACATTTTAAACAGCAAAAGCACCAACAAAATACATAGAAAATAATGGGAATTACCATCATATAGATAGACTGGGGAAAAGAAAGGTTTCAACTATGAGAGTTGAAATACAAGGATGACCACTGCTCTATTCAACCTCAGCTGGGAATGTGCAAGTCAGGCAACTCAAAATTTTCACTGTGCTTTCGGTGTTTGTGAATGACTGTAAGTGTTGCATTGATTTTGGTATTACAGATAAATTTTAGTAAATAAGTGAGTTTTCAAATATAAAATCCACGTGTAATGAGGAATAGATTGTATACTTCAAAAAATCAATTCATACCTATACTTCCAATTCCAATGCAATACCTCAAGGTTCTAATTCGCCTTTTCTTTTTCCATGTTTATAAATAATTTCTCAGTCAGTAAGATAACTGTAAATCCAATTATTCCCAATGTATTGACTTATTTACCTAATTAACAAACTTATTTGCTCAGTGTAACCACAGTCTGAATCACTCTGGCTAACCACTCTGCCTGACTTTTCACCACCCCACTCCCGAGGCTGCTAGAACCTACTGTGGCTGCCTCCTTTCAAACCTGGCTCCATACCACTCACTGCCTTCCTCTCTCACTGGGGATGAATACTTCCCTTCAATGTCTGGCTTTCTTGGGTACCTGAGCTTACTGTCTCCATCTAGACTTTGAGGAAAAGCTCTCTCTTACCATCTGCTTCCTAGGATACAAATGTTTCAGGTTGAGTCAATAACTAGAATAAAATTACTGGGTAGTACGGTAGGTTTATGGTTAATCTTATTAGAAAACTGCCAATTACTTTTTAGTAACATTTTACTATATTCTTCTCCATATTGTCACCACCATTTGATGATGTCATTCTTTTTATATTTTAGCCATTTTTTTGTGAGTGAACTCATATCTTACTGTGATTTTAATTTTTCTTTCCCTGATAACTAAAAATGAGGAATCCTTTTTATGAAGTTTTTGTTTGAGTTTGCACATGCATTTTTATTTTTTATTTAAGTATAGTTTACCTACAACGAATTATTCAGATACTAAAATCAGTTGAGTTGAACTTTGAAAATCCATATGTTCATAACTCTTACCAATATCAAGGCATAGATCATTTCTACAAACTCTGAAATATTTCTTTGTTTCTCTTTTCTATCAACCACTGTGCTATGCCTGAACAACCAAAAGGAAACACTGATGTTATTTCTACCACTATAGTTTAGTTTTACCTCTTCTGGAACATTTTATAAATATACTTTTTGTGTGTATAAAAATAAAATTATTTTGGGGATTCAACCACATTGATGCATGCATCAGTAGCTTATTCTTTGTAATGACCAAGTGGTATTTAATTTTATGATTGAACTAAAATTTGTTTATTCATTTTCTCATTCATGGAAATCCATGTTGTTTCCACTTTTGAACTACTATGCATAAACATAGTATAAACATTCTTGTACAAGACTTTTAATAGACTTGCTTTTTCAGTTCTTTGCTACTCATAAAGCATCTGGCAGAGTTTTCCAAACTTGTTCTACCTTTTGTCCATTTTAATTAGATTGTTCGCCATTTTATTATTGAGTTGTAAGAATTCTTTTATTTATATCAGAAAAAGTCTTGCCAAACTGCCTTTTGTACAAATAAAAAACATCATCATCCCAGAGCTTTAAATCCAGCAACAACTGTATTTCTTAAATTAAGCCAAAAGAGAAAAAAAGACAAAAGGAACAACTAAACAATGGTCTTCTAGGAAACAGTGATCAAAACTTATGGTCCTATTTGATCAAAATTTACATATTGTCACGTACTGATAAAATACCAAAATGCAAAAGCTATATTCATTTCATTTTTTTATCTCCACGTACATACACTATGAAAGCATAATAGAAGGCCACGACCTTCACTACTACATATGATTTCTACTTCAAAACTCCTGGATTGTGTTGTAGGAAAGGAAATACTTTCCCTTTGTCTTCCTAGGTTCAATAGCTGCATCTACAAGGGGGAACCCTCCAGAAAAAAACAAAATTCATTTATAAAAAATTATGTATTTATTATTACATGTTTAAACTTCAGTCATCTTCCAAGTACTCTTTGTTTGATACAATACACCTATCAACATGCTTTTTCTACTTCTCAAAACAGTTTTTGAACACAGCCATTTTGATGCCTTTTAGTGCTTGTGCCAGTTTTTGGTTTCACCTCTTCTACATCAGTAATATGTTTCCCTTTGAGGACTTTTTTCATTCTGGAAAACCAAAAAGAGTTTCTTGGGGTGAGATTGGGTGACTAGAGATAATGGGGCACAGGATCATGCCATTTTTGGTCAAAAACTGCTGACACTCATTGCAGTGTGGGAAGGTACATTGTCATGTTGCATGTTATTTGTTTAATGAAATAGACAAATGTGTTGAAAGCATTTCCCCCCAAAATTTACTGAAGCCAAATGCAACCTCTTACAACAATGATGCAGGTGGGTTCCTAGAATACTCACCTAGTGGGGGAAGGCTGTACTACAAGTGGTCCACCCTCCAGAAGATAATTCTGTTTATTTCAGGGTTGCCTCTCATTGAAATAAACTGACACAGGCAGATTAAGAGGAGAAAAGATATAGAAATTTACTAAGTTTTAATATACATAAACAGGATCATCATAGGAAATAAAACGTGACTACCTAAAAAGGTGGTGAGGTTTGAGAGCTTACATATCATTTTAATAAGGAAAGGGATGTGGAGATGTAGGTAACTTTTTTTTTTTAAGCATGTGGGTAATTCCCTGGCCAGGAATCGAACCCAGGCCACAGCTCTGACAGCACCAGCACCGAAGCCTTAAGCCACTACATCACCAGGGAACTCAGAGATATAGGTAACTTAAGGGAGAGCAAATGACTTCTGGGAGAGGTAAATGGGCCTTTAAAAGAATAGATGGGAGAAATGATAGTTTATGACAAAGTGTGTCTGGGTGTGGTGTCAAATTCCAGTTTTCATTCTGTGAGAAGAATGAATTTACTCTGAAGGATGAAATTCCCATGGAGATTTGTGATAATTGCGTTCCTTTTGGAGGATCTCTGTTTAGGCAGATGAGGAGAGTTCAGAGAGCCTTTAGCTCAAATTAATCAATATAACAAGTGGCATATTTGGGGACGGCATGTCCTGAACTCCTTCACTGTCAATATAAAGTAGCTAATTTAATGATCCCAGAGAATATTGAGACAAGGTGGGAAATCTACTTAAAGGTGATGGAAAATGAGCAAAAGCAAAATGATACTAAAGAAGACAGAAACTACATTTGTGAAAATAACAAATTTGTAGGTCTTTGTTCAGTGATAATTTCCAATCCATGTACTGCTTGGAAAGTCAGAAAGCTATAGCCTTACTGACTTGATGTATCACACAGATCAAAGTTCAAGGCTGGGTGAAAATCTAGAGTTAGATGAAAAATATGGGAAGGAGGGAATCAAGGGAGGAGAAGAAAATCACTTCAGAGTCATAATAGACCCAGAATTTCCAATATATTGTTCAAAATTTACAATATACATTGTACAACATATTATTCAATATTTCAAATGAAAAATAATCAATATGAATGAAGAAAAAATAAATTTGACCCATATTTATGAAAAAATTCAATAGAAACAGAACTTGAAGTGATTAATATGTTATACCTAGTAAAGAATTTAAATGTTATAATTATATTAAAATATATTAAAAAGACATATTATCTCAAAAAGAATAAAATTTAAAAAAAGCACCTAATGGAATTTTTAAAATTAAAATTTTCAATATATTTTCAAAAATTCAGTTGATGGTCTTAACAAATTTTTTAAAAGTTAAAAAAAAAAAGTTTGATGTAGTCAGACAAATTGGTAGAAAATATTCATTCTAAAGACAGAATAAAAAGAACAGCATAAATGAACAATCAAAATAGAAAAAAATTCTTTTTGGACACAGACAGTAGTTTAGTAGTTGCCAGAGAGAAACAGGGGAGGGGACTAGAAAAGGAGGGAGGAGATTCAAATTTATGGTGATGAAAAAAGAAATGACTATAAGTGGTTAGAATATAATGCAGCACATAAATGATAAAGAGTTGTACACCTGGAATCTATGTAATTTTGCTGACCAATGTCACCCCAAGAAATTTAATAATAAAAAAGACTACCAACAACAAACAAGTGTAATTTGAAATTGAAATGCAATACCATTTACATTAATACCCCCAAAATAAAATTCTAACAAAATAGGTATAGTATCTATTTAAGGAAAACCATAGAACTCTACTGAATAAAATCAAAATGTAACTAAAGAAATGGAGAAATAGTTTTCATCTTCTTATATAGAAAGACTCAATACTGTCAAGATGTTGTCTTCTCAAAATGATGTATAGATTCAATGCACTCCCAATCTAAATCCTAGCAACTTAATTTATTTTAAAGTTTATAGGAAGTGACAATGACCCAGAATATCCAACACAGTGATGAAGGAGAAGAACAAAGTTGGATAACTGATATTATCCAACTTCAAGACTTACTATAAAGCTATAGTGATTAAGACATTGTGCTACTGGTGGAAAAATAGATCAATAGAACAGAATAGGGAGCCCAGAAATAGATTCACATAAATGTAATCAACTGACCTTTGACAAAGGAACAAAGGCAATTCAATAGAGCAAAGATAATCTCTTCAACAAATGGTATTGGAAAAATTGGACAACCATGTGAAAAAAATTGAATCCAGACAAAGGTCTTAACAACTTTCATGAAAACTAACTCAAAATGGAGTTAACAATAGAGCTGAACATATAACATTAAACTATAAAACTCCTAGGAGATAACATAAAAAAACATTTAGGTGATTTTGAGTTTGATGATGAATGTTTGTTACAATGTAAAATTCATGGTCCAAGAGACAAAATTAATAAGTTTAACTTCATTAAAGCTAAAAGTACCTGCTCTGTGAAAGACAATGTCATGTAAGTAAAAAGACAAGGTGCAGACTAAAAGAAAAATGTTGGCAAAATACATATATAATAGAGAACTGGTATCCACCAGATATAAGGAGTTCTTCAAATTCAACAATTAAAAAAAACAACCATATTAAAATATGGATAAAATATCTGAATAAATACCTCACCCTCCACCGAAAAGACACAGAATTGGCAAGTCAGTACATGAGAAGATGCTCGACATCAGATGTTAACAGACTTACAAATTGAAACAAAGAGATACCACTATCAACCTTTAAAAATGGCTAAAATATAAAACACTGACAACACCAAATGCTGGAGGGAATGTGGAACAACAGAAACTCATTTGGAAGTGCTGAAGAATTCAAAATGGTAAAGCCACTTTGGAAGACAGTTCAAGGGTTTCTTGTAAAACTAAGCATATTCTTACCTAATAACCCAGCAATTACACTACTTGAAATATACCCAAGAGAACTGAAATTACGTGCACACAAAAACTTGCACACCAATGTTTATATAAGCTTTATTCATAATTATCAAAACTTTGACTCAACCAAGATGTCCTTCAATATATGAATGGATAAACAAGCTGTGGTAGATCCAGCTAATGGAATATTGCTCACTACTAAAAAGAAATGACCTATCAAGCTATAAATCAACATTAAAAAAACCTTAACTATATGTTGCTAAGTGAAAGAAGCCAATGTGAAAAGGGTCCAGCGAATATGATCCTAACTACATGGCATTCTGGAAAACAATACAACAAAAATGGTAAAAAGATCAGTGGCTGTCAGGGGATTTGTGGGGCAGTGGAGGAATGAATAAGCAGAGAACAGGGTATTTTCATGCTATTAAAACTATAATACTATAATAGAGTATACACTTGTCAGAATCCATAGAATGCACAACACAAAGGATGAATCCCAATATAAATTAAGGACTTCAGTTTTAACAGTGTAACAGTATTGGCTCATCTATGGTGACCAATGTACCACACTGATGCAAGACACTTGTAATAGGGGTAATTTCAAGTGTGGAGGGAAGAAGTGTTATATATGAACTCTGTACTTTAAGCTCATTTCTCTATAAACTTAAAACTGCTATTAAAAAAGTCTATCAATAAAAATTACAAAGTATATTAATATTCAATCATATAAATGATTACAATACAAGTAGACTAAGCATTCTATTCAAAGATTGATATTATTATGCTACAAGGAAAATTTAAATTCAAGTATACACATTGTGAAAGGAGATTGCCAAGGTGAAGTCATTTATGTCAGGGAAACTAACATAGGTCCAGGAGGCCATAAAGGAGTTTGTCTTATACAGGTTTCACCCAGCATATTTCTCCAAGAACTTTTGAACTGCTTAACCATGCCTGGATGTTAATGTCTTCCTAACCATGACAACTTGATAATTTATGTTCTTTATTTTGAAAAGAGCTAACCTGTTTTACCAACTGGTTTCCTCCATTTGCATGTTAAACTTAACTAATCTCCATTAACCTAACCGAAATCATTCATTTACACAAAGAGGGCTGGATTGAGAATGACACATGTAAACCAAGCCTTTATAAATTCTTTCTTTCTTCTCTTCGGAGTGCTGTTCACTATTCTACCTGAATCTGTGTTTCCCAGTTGCAACCACTGATACTCATATAAATGCTTTTTGTTTCTCTTCTAGCTCAATCCTTTCTTGGTTTACAACCTTTACTAAAGATACATGTTAAATACAAAGATGCAAAGACATTGAAACTAAAATGAAGAAAATTATATACTATGCATATTGAATCATAATAAAGGAGTAACTAGAATAATTGTCTAAATATAGGAAAGAATAGGTATCAAGACAAGGAGTATTACCAGTGGGCAAAATGACACTTAGTAATGATTATAGGCTCAATATATCAGAGAAACATAACATTTACAAATATGTATTTCCTAAATAATAGGAAATAATGGAATTGCAAAATACATGAAGTATGATCTGGCAAAACTAGAGGGCAAATGCATAATTATAATTGTAATCATTAACACCACTCAGTAATTGACAGACCAATTAGACAAAACATCAGTAGAAACATGGAAGATAGGAATCTATCAATTACTTTATTCCAAATGACAATTATAGAACAATACATTTAATACCTAGGGAATACAAACCCTACTGAAGTGCACATGGAACATTAACCAATATAGACATTGATATGGGCTATAAAGCAAGTGTCATTCAATTTCAGAGGAGAGAATTCTCACAGACTATGTTCTCTGATTACAACAGAAGTAAATTAGCAATCAATATAATTAGATACCTAACGAAGCTCTAAGTATTTGGAAATAAACACAACAATAACAACAACTCACTTTTTAATAACACATGGGTTAAAAATATATGACAGGTGTAATTTGAAAATATTTTAGATAAATAATAATGAACATATTTTATACCAATATTTTTGGAAAGTAACTAAAGTTAGAGAGAAATAGAGAACTTTACATTCTCAAACAGAAATGAAGGAAGCCTTAACATTAATTATCTGAATGTTTATATTACAAAGCTAGAAAAATAATTAGATACAACAGATATAGAAGGGAAATAATTTAAAAAATAAGTCAATGACATAGAAAACAAACAGTAAATTAACAAAGTCAAAAGTTTGCTTTTCTAAACAATCAACCAAATTTTAATATTCACCTATAATTAGACTAGTAGAGAGAGAGAAATTCAGAGAGGAAGACAAATGATCATTATAATTATAGAATGTAAAAGGGGTATACCACTATAATTGAAAGATATCAGAATAAGAAAGTATTATGAATATCTTTATTCCAGTATTTTGTTCAGTAAGAAAAATTATCCTGAACTCTATCTCAGTACTAATGTTTTAGAACAATCAATTTCATATTAAAATTGACAACTGGAAATATGGAGGTTAAATCTCATGTAAACATTATAAAAAGAAAAGGAGTAAAGAGAATAATAACATTCTTACACACAATGAAAGTATGAGTAATACACGTAGTCAAAGTAGATAAAACATAATTTACTATTTTAAAATGAATCTCAAAAATGAGGTGACAATAATCAGGAAAGAGTTAATAAAAGAAAAAAAATTTCAAAAATGAAAAGTAAACTGGAAAAAATATAAGAGTGTATAAACTTATTCCTTAAAACAAATATGAGTTTAAAAATTTTCTATGTTCTAATTTTAAAAGGCTATGTATTTTAATTACAAAATTAAATATAAAACAAATGTATAATAGGAAATTTTAACAAAGTCATTGCTTGTTTTAAAATACCATAATATATTGATAAGCCTCATGAAAATTCAAGAAAAATTAAGAGAAAAATAACAAATTATAACTATTATGATTGAATACAGAATGTCCTGACAGATTTAAAGAGGAGATAATATGAACTAATTATCAATATCTACATTTGCTAATAGTTGACAATTACAATGAATTAGGAAAATTCCTCGAAAATAACACTTACTAAAGCTGGTGGAAGATATGGAGAATGAATGATAACTCTCTTACATTGCTGGAGGAAGGGCAAATTAGTGCAACTCTTTTGAAAATCTGTTTTGCAATCTCTCCTAACTGAACATATGAGTATAAACATTTCTTATGCTGCAGCAATTCTACTCCTAGGTTTATACTTAAAAGAAATGTACACAAAAGTTCACCCCAAAATATGTATTCAGATATTAATAGCAATAGCACTATTTGAAATTGTCCAAACCCTGGAAACTAATCAAATACCTATCAAATACCTATCAACAATGGAGTGAATAAATAATGGTGTTATAGTCAAATAAACTATACAGCAATGAGATGAAATATCTAAATCATCCAACAATATCGCTGAATGCCATAAATCTAACATTGAATAAAAAACAAAATTTACATCGTGTTATTTTATTCGTATATAGTATAAGAACAGACTACTGTTTTAGAAGTCATGATTGTGATTATACTTTCACAGGGTAGTAATTGGAAGGGCACATGAGAAATAGTTTTGAGCTGTGGACAAGATTCCATCTCTTGATTGCTCTGCTATTTACACAGGTATATTTAATTTGTAAAAATTTATCCTAATCTCTCTGTCTCCCTTCTTTATCCTTTCCCTTGCTATCAAAGGAAACCATCTGTAATTCAAACCTAATCTGATCAAAGCCTTGCTCAAAACATGTTTCTTTTGACCTCACCCACACTTGACTCTTACATTCTTTAAGACTCAGTTCAAGTGTTAGCACTTCCATGAATATCCAGGTGACCCTGTGCCCACTTACCTCTGTCTTATTACACTGAATATTAAAATTCCAAGTTTCTATTAATCTTACTAGTAACACAAATGCCTTAAAATGGCAAAAATATGTTAACACTTATTATTATTGAAGATCTGTGTTTGAATCTGACACCGATAGTTTAAATATTTAGAAAAGTATGAATATTATTTTTCCTATTCTTATCAGAAAGGATGATTTAATATTTAGCATCTTGCTTGCTTTTGCTGGTCACCTACTGTTTTAAACCCAATTCGTTTGCGGTGTCTTATCTATACAACTGGGTTGTTTCTCTATTCTTGGTGGTTCATTGGAAATAATACGTACTGAAACATATTCTCATTGATTTATTTTAAATCTTAGCTGTGTGCTCATCGATATTTCTTTGAGCTCTCTTATATGACAATAACAAATTTTACCAACACACAGAGCTTTTAGCAGGTCTACATTAAACTCCTCAGAAGAAGGAAGCATCAATATATCTAAATTCGAGACAAATGTTTGTTTCATTTCTGAGTGCATTTGAGAGATAAGAATAAGATACCTGCAATATGTAGAGCAGTTTTCTACTACTGAATTCAGCTTATGACTTATTTGTTTTCACCTCTATCTATTAAATAATTCAACAAATAGGTGGTGAACTTATTATACAACAAGTTGACAATGCACTGTAGAATTGTATGCCTGAAACCTATGTAATCCTTGCTAACAGATGTCACCCCAATAAGTCTAACAATAAAAATGAATTAAAAAAAATAAATAAAAATAAAAAAACAAAACAAAACAAAAAAAAAACTAAAAAAAAAATAATTCAACAAATGCCTATTGGTTGATTACTTTGATAGTGGGAATGTTAATTCATAGGAATACAATTACAAGTATACCTCATTTTATCACAATTTACTCTGTTGTGCTTCACAGATGTTGCATTTTTTCAAATTGAAGACAAGACTATCAGCAAAAATTTATGACTCAATTTATTACCATACTTGCCTTATTGTGGTGGTTTGGAACAAACCCACAATATTTCCAAGGTATGACTATATGTGCAAAAACATTACAGTCTTTGCTTTAATGGAAATTATATCTTAATAGCAATTTAATATATGGAAGAAATCAAGTATGATAAGTGATTTAAAAAGGCAAAATAAATGCCATCTAGCCATTTAATAAAGATTTTATCACCTTAAATCAATGGTGATTAGAAGGTAACCAACTCCCATTCACCAATCCTCACCAATTTTCTTCAAACTGTTGGTTTAAGAATTGATTTCTCTAAGAAATCTCATTTGACTAACTCTATTTTAATCTGAATATGTCTTGTACAGTATGAGGATGTACTTACCTACATATAACATTTTAAGGGTGATTTAGCATATAAATTTTATGACATCTAGTAGATTACCAATTTTCTCGGATTTTCTGTTCATGTCACTTTTCCTAATACATGTGAGCTCCCATATGCACAGAAGTCTTTTCCTAAGGGCTCACCAATAGTGCTTAATGAATATGCATTGAGTTACAGAGGTTAAAAAGGAGTACTAGAGGAATCCTTTACGTGTAAAATGTCAATTCTAGAAATATAGCAATAGGGAGAGAAGACAAGATGGCGACTGGAGAGGAAGCTTCCTAAAGCCTCTCCCAGAAAACACAATTGAACGGCCGTCCAGGAGCCAAGAAAGCGGACCCTAGTGACAAACCGGCTGCTGAGAAATCCACAAATTGCAAGTAAACCTAAAGGCTGGCGAGAAAGGGGCGAGTCGGGGAGAGGGAAGGGAGCAGAGACGGACCACGCGGGACGCGATCCCTGCTGACTATTCGGAGTTGCGCTGTTTGGGGGAGGGGAGAGAGACTGGGGAGCTGGGGACAGAAGGAGTTTGGGAACCAGCCTCTGGAACTTTTGAGGGGTAGAAGGGCTGAGCGAGGACTCTGAACT